>BGPR01003864.1:0-63125 GCA_013235015.1 Araneus ventricosus
CATTTATCCATGCAACTGAAAATATATTAGTGAATTGAATGAAATCCTGGTCTGGCAGATCATAAGTCAAAAAACATAAGCCAGTCATTCAACACTGCCTCACTAGTTGGAAGAGCTGAATTTTATGAACCTTCCTGGCAATATGTCAAAAACTTGTAACAAGTAACCGCTTTCTTGCCAGTGCAGCATCTTGCATCAGGTTTCGTTACATTTATTTTGGCAGTTACAAGATATTAATTGTAGTTCTTCGGGAGCTGGAAGTATTGAAGTACCGCTTGAACAACCATCCTTCAATCATCCCATTCAGTGGATCCGTGTTGTTCCAACCACTGTTGACTTGTAGATAAACACGAAAGAATGCTGTGAAGCTGCACTTACTGGAAGAGAAAGCAATTAATAGGTTTTGCTACTTCCTTTATTGTAGGAAGCTGCACTGCAAATTGACTGTCTAACATACTATGCCCGCTATCCGGACACTGCATTTTCACATTTTAGAATTTCTCCGAATGGTTTAATTGGCTGCCTTTAACCGGATAAAGAACAGACAATAACTCACATTTAAAGACAAGTTTAAAAATATCATCTCCTAGGTAATAACCCTCATCATTTAGTTTCTCTTCGACAGGAGCTTAAAATTCTGCTCCTCATTGTACAATATTGAATACACGATATTGAACTGAATATTTTACAAAATTTCCATATCTTATTTTAAATTGTGAAAGAAAAACTACACTATGTTTCTCGCGCATGCGCAGTAAGTATTTACTAAAAATGCCTACTCCTGTAATATTCGCTTCTTTCCAAATTTTTTATAAAATGCTTCTCTAAAATATTATTATCTTTTCTGTGTAAGTTTTGTATAATATAACAAAAACTCTGCATGTTATAAGCAAAAAAGTGGAAAATTTGAGAATTTTTAAGAAAAGCTTATATCTTCCCAAATATTTTTGGTGAGCTTAATGAAAATTCCTTTAATATTATGCTACTACACATTACCATTTGAAAGTTCCATTGTGTTATCAGTATTCAAAGGAAAATAAAAACGTTTTATCTTCAGTCAGTTTGTAGACGGTCCCTAATTGCCCTCAGGACTGAATCTTCAATGTAAAATGTGAGTTATTGTCTATTCCTTACATGTACGAAGTTTAAAGGTATTGAACCATTCCGGAGAATTCTAAAAAATGTAGAAATCTGCAAGTGTCCGGATACTTTCAGTATATAGTGTATTATTGCAATTGAGAATACATGTATTCTTTGTCCTCACTTATAAAAGAGTTGTCCTTCAGAATGGTTTAATCCCATTCTTCATTTGAACAATGGATTCTGAGGAAAGATTGCTGAACGCGATATCTTTCGCATCCGGACCCCAAACAAAAAATGACCGGTATCATACCAAATGTTCTATAGGTTAATAGAATGGGGTCATCTAATTAGATTTTGGTGCACAAAATCACACTTGTTAAGGGGATAAGGAAAAATGATTTAATACTAAAAGCAGGATGCATAACTGTGTTTCTCAAACCTTTGTTTTTGTACACACATTGTGACAAACCTTAGAGATTTCCCCAACCAATAAATAAGTAACAACTCTTGAAATTCATCACAAACACTTACTTAGAGTGATACAAGAATATGCACTGGTTGCTGTGTGATATTAATGCAAGAGCCATTTTGGCTAAATCTGGTGCCACATTATGCACTTCTTTAAATTTTCTTTTATTCTGAAATAACTTTAAGCTCTGTATTTTTTTATAGTGAAAGCGCAAAGATTTCTACGCAAAGCAATTCGGAATTACGAGAAAGAAGTAAAAGGAACCACCAGTACGAATGCACATAAACATCAGCAATCTGTTTCCATTTGAAATAACCACATAAAAGTTTTTTTGTGGTACATCAAAAAAGATATCACTTCCATTTCACACAAAGAATTTTAAAACAAAGGAAAAGCTCTCAACAACAAAATATTTGTAAACTGTCTTTCCACCACAATCGAAAACGTTAGAAGAAACTGCAACTTGAAAAGCGTCGTTAGTAAATCATAAAAGAGAGAGAAAGATATCTATTTCATTTTTCTGTTTATAACTAGCGAATAGTTTTGTTCTCGATTTAAAATTTTCTTACTTCGTAATAAATACACGTTGCATTCTCTGTAGATAGTTGGGATTTTTTTTAAAGTCGTGATTGTACAGATAGATTTTTTTGGTAAAATTTTCTTTACTTCAATGCTGCTACACAAAACGTGAATTGATCTGATGCACTGGTTAAACCTGGTTAATAAATTAATCTTATTTATGAAATAGCAAATATATTATGTTTTTTTCGTTTTGGCAAGATTTAGAGAAAAAATTTGTAAATTAAAGTATTTTCGGAAAATGCACAAACCATGTGAACCTACCAAACCTACCAAAATGAACCCTTATCAAAGCACACAAAAAATGTTCATGAATTCCTATGCTGTTGTTGATATTCTGAGTGCCATACAACATCGTAAAGATAATAGGAATATTGTAAGATATCTATTAACAGAAATTTCTAAAATCTCTACTACTGGAGATAATCATTATATGCACTGGTTAATAGTCAATGTAGACGAATAAATTGAAAAAATAATATGAGTTAAAATTTCGCCTTAAATATTGAATATTTATCAATCTAACCATATAAATTCCCACATAAGAGAAGTTTTCATATTTAACATACCTTTGATAAAGAAAGATTACTGTCTCTTGAAAACGATAATTTCAAAGTGTAAAAGGTAATTAAAATATGTTTTTTTGAATATTTGGTTAATGTATATATAGTAAATTTCTTTAGATGTGTTTTGACAAATTTATTCACAGCCGAAGCCTGAACGTCTTCGGACAGAGTCAACCTAGCGGCACTTGCAAAGATATTTAATATCAAATCATTCCCTTTATAGCATTATTTAATCAATGAACATCGCATTATTTTCTTCCCAAAAAATTTTAAATTAATTTATTTGCCGTTAAAATGAAGATTTCATTTTATAAGAGGATAGTGATATTAACCCACTACTTAGAAAGTTACCGATGACTATATTTTCGACTAATGAATTTTGTCAAAAAAGAAAACAAAATGAAGCATATATGCGTGATACTGTAAATAAGTTTTAATAAATTTTAAAAGGTTTTGTTAATAATTCATAAATGGAAAATGAAAGGATAGAAGAAGAAAAAAAACAATCCACAGACAGACAAAAGTTTAAAAAATATTTTCTCCTCTTCCAAGTTATTGACAGATATATCTTTTCATCCTTTTCAATGAAATGAGTTTACATATTCTTTCCCTCTTCACTAACAAGAATTCTACTGATTACATGTGAGAATATTTTAGTAGGAAACCATAAATTATTCTTGTGGTTTCTTACTATAACTTTTACCTCATTAACCTGACCATGAATAGTCGTACTGTTAGTTTATTGGTAACGTCATTATCATTCATATATTTGTTATATATTCACAAAGTATAACTATAAAAGATTTTAAATAAAACAAACAAAGCTGTCATTTTCACATGGTAAAGCCTTTCACATGTAACCAACGACACTGGAAATTGAGTTCAATCTTCTCGCCTGCCTCGAGAGACGCAATGCTTTCGTACGCACCAAAATTTTATTGATAACTGTTCTCATAGATGTTTTGCTGTTCTTACTTTATTTATTTCGTTCAAGATACTTAATTACGTTTCCTTTTTGATATAAAGGTTGCATGCATTTTAATTTTTTTCACCTTAATCCCAAAACACGTCGGACACTGAACTCATATTCCAAGTGTCGACAGGTTACAGGCAGTGAAAGATTTTAATGCCCTCTCTTTTGTTTCTTTAAAAAATATCTTTTAGTTATGCTTTCATGAATAAGTACACCACCTCGGAGACCGAATATTGTTTCTCCCGTAAAATTAATAGACTGTGACTATTCTTGCAAATTTTCAAAATAAATTGATGGTTGTAGAGACTGATTTTGGCAAGGTTTCATTTCGCGATATATCTCCAAATGAAGGTGTAGGTGACAGAAGACCATTGATAACATATCTAGGTTCATGCTTTCATATGAAATAAAACATTGGTTGAAATCTGTTCCAGTGGATTTAAATGGGGGGACTCTGTGAAGGTTTTTTCCCCATAGAGAATATATATTGAAGTATGCCTCGATTTCTCTCAAAAAGAGGAAGTAGGTGACGGTAAGCCACCATTGGTGATAATATCTAAATTATTATAAACATTAACATGGAAATAAAGTTGTTGGATCAGCTCAATGGTCAGAGTTATGGATCCTCATATTTTTTTTTGCCATCAATTATAAGCTATCTATAATATGTGAAAATACATGTATCTCTCGTGCATGTCACACCTCTCCTAAAACAGCAACATGAAATTTGGTAAATACGACAATCAGTACATTTGTAGGTCAACCGTGCTATTTTCAAATCTAGAATTACTGCCTAAGATATTTAGCCCAACAACGAAAATTAGCCGCCGTTAAACCTATCAGTTTAAATGTTTGCTCCAATAACTTATTATTTCATTAATGAGTCATTTTCAAACCATCTTAAAGAACAGGAAAGTGTTCTTAATGATACTAATTCTATTGCGATACCTGACTATTTTCAATTGTAATTAAATTTGCTTTAAAAAGATTTATTTTTAACGCAATTTCTAACAATATTTCTTTTAATTCAGTATAGAATTAAATTCAAACCATCTTTACTGTTTGAAAGTTGCCTTTGTTAAAGTTAATAAAGGAAATATTGTTTTCGGAATACGAAAAAAAGGAGATCTTTATCATTTCCGGTTGTCGTACCATTTACACCTTTTTACTCACGGTTATGATCCAATGATGTTAGTGAATTATTCTCTATGTTTTGTTTAATTCTTTCAATTTTAAATAATCCAATGAGGTGTGTTAAGCCTTCAAGGCTTTATCCAGTTCCTCCAGAAGAGTAAAATAAAGGGAAGGAAAAAAGTGATGTTTTAATTGTCTATACTTCATAAGAACCTCCTAAAAGATAAATACTTTCGATGACATGCTATCCTGTTCTTAGATTAATTTATACTTTTTTTCAATTTTCAAAAAAAATTACTCCCTCAGATACATGTAATTGAATAATGGAAAATCAAGCCACCTGTCGGTGTTTTTTTATCTAAGTTCATTCGCCAATAACTTCAGAAAAGAGACAATGATGATTTACACCATTTTAAAGAGTAGAAATTATCTTTAAAATGACTGAGTTTAATGTCATTCCTTTTTTCCTTAATTTAATAAACATTTCACTTATTCCATGCATACTTGTACCAATGCCTTCGTTACTAAAAAAATAAATTCAAATCAGTTTGTCGTTTTATCAAATCTTTCACCGCTAATACAGCAAAGTTATAAAAAATATTGCTTTTCTGGATACACAGAGTATATTTATTTTCACTTCAGACTGTCAACATGTTTGCACCACAACCAATTATGTCACTCTGTTCCTTCAATGCTGTTTCATTTAATTCTTACCTTTTAAATGATCAAGTGAGTGTAAAATTTTCAATATTATTAAGCCCGCCAGGTTTCCGAGGAGAGACCTAAGGTGAAAAAAAGCACCACTTATGTGGTTTTTTTTCCAGTCAGTGAGTCATTTAAAGAGAAGAGAATTATTGTCCGTATAATGCGTCAAATCCAAGAAGGTGAAGAATTTGCGTTGTAGCCTTATAAAGATGCGTGAGGGGATTTGTTACGAAGAAGCACAATCTGCCAGTGGTTATGCTAAGGAAAGAAAAGAAGAGGGGTATTGACTTACGAGGATCAGAGAGTACGGTAATTATTGAAAATCTAAAGAAAGACGCCGCGAAAAGCTCTTTATTAAGTTGGAAAGTCTTATAAGTAATTTGACCAGGTGCATTTTATCCCGAAAAGCACAGTATATCAGCTAAGTAGTATAGATATTTATCAATCTTGTTCTGCTGAAAGGCGAGTAAAGGAAACCCATAATTTGTGACATTTTTACTTTTTTAATGTAAGAGACTATTATCTTTATGGAATCTAAATTTCAAAATAATGTCACGTAGAAGAAGAATCTTAAGACGGATGATGCAACAGTTGTCCATCTCACAGGAAAAGCAAACTAACCTATTACAAGCAAGCATAGCTCGAAATATGTTCCCTAATCAATACTAATCCTGCTACTTTCTTGTTGTGATTACATTAAGATTGATCAAAAAATAGAATTATAAGAGCCTACAAATGTAACGGATACCAAAATAATTCGCCTAAAAAATTCTGGAATAGGAGGCAATACATCAGTAAAATGTCTGAAATGGCTAAAGTCTAGACTTTCTCCTCTATACTTATCATAAAGGACGTTATATACGACAATCAATTTTTGAAAATTTCTGGACAAAGAAAGTTAAATTAAACCTCCCAAAGTCTCTCTCCGCTTGGAAAACAACAAAATCCAAGCCTCATTCACCTAGCCAAGATCCACAGCCAATGACTGCCAAATTTTCTTAAACTTGAATTAAAACTTACAACTGTTAGAATCTCAAAATGGTATACTATGCGTCAAACCCATCCCCAGCCATCTTCTTCTGTCATCGTTTGGATTACTCCACCTCCAGAGTCGAGTGAAATATCACCAAGGGAAACGATTGAAGTCCTATAAGGATTTAAACTTGAGACGAAAATCATCACAGCTGGTTTTGTAGAATATACGATACAAATTAAATTGAGGGGAATTTAAATGTGGATTTATTTTAAGCGGCTATTTTAAGTTCTTTGATAATTCCTTCTTTTTAAACTTTGCTACCGATTTGTCTACGCTAATGTTTGAGAAAGTTCTTTAACAGCGTTTTAATGTCTAAATTAATTCTAAAGTCTATTTCTGAATCTCTATCAAATTGTTTGCATAAGGCTCAAGATAATTTCAGAAGTAAAATTATATTCAGAAAAAAAATGTTTTTCTTTTTAAAAAAATGTAAAAAAATCTGGGTAGAAAATAATTTTTAAAGCTTTTTCACATAAATTTTAAAAATGTTTTTAAATATAGTAAAAGATATAAAAAAATAAATATTGCTTTCTGACGCCTTATATTCAGTGGCATACCTGCAACTTTTGCCACCCGGGGCGAACTTTGATTATGCCTCCCTTCCTGTACAAGTTGCTTAAACCTCAAATTAAAAATAAATAATTTCCAGAAGAAAAAAAATGATTTAATAACACAGTTCGTCGTTTGACGTCCTTGATCTTGGCAGATAGGTTGTGAAATCGTACTTACAACACTAATATTTCTTTCACATACCGGCAATTTACCGAAAAAGGTCTAAAAATATGAATTAATTACAGTAATTTTTTTATGTACATAGGATTGAACTAGTTTCGCTGTTCTTCTTAGTAATAAAATTGTTCTCCTGCATGTCTAATTTTTCCGCCTCTTTCTAAGTGCCCCCCGGGGGCGGACCACTCCCCATAAGTACGCTACTGCTTATATTATCTCAAAAATAAATTAAAGGAAAAATCGAAAAATTTCAAAATGATGGTCTTCTGACTTCAAAATTTTGCTAACTTGCCATATATGAATGTTGAAAATTATTTAGGAATTTGGTAATACCTTTCGAAATGAAAATACAACTGTCCTCAAATGAGGATGTTGCGCGTTGATGGGTTAAAACTGGTATGTCTATATGGTTTTGCTTGCCTGTTTAAGTTCTTTTTCACTAGATAAGTTATCTAAAGAAAAATATTACCTAGAAAAACGACAAATCCAACTTTTGTTAGCCTTAGAGATGAAATTGTTAAATTTAAAAGATAGGCCAAAAATAGCCACTGTCATGCAGCCTAAATACAGTATAATGATGTCAGTAGAAGCGTATTAAGGAAAATTCAAGAGTTGGAAATTGATGGTTTAAATCATTTCCATGCTGATTGTAAAAATATTTTTGTGTACTAAATGTAAATTTTTTGTTAAAGTTTTAATTCTCCTTACAATAGTTGTCGTTTAAAACATTGATTTTTCAGAAAAATATCAGAAATTATTTGAAAGATAATTTAAAAAATTAAATGATATATCCGTTCTATATACCCTTACACATATTAATATAACTGAATAAAATTTCTAACATACTTTTCATGCATTCTATTCGCATCCTATAAAAAAATTGAGTAAAAAGGAAACACTCGATTATATAGAATTTGCGAAATTTTAAAAGGCCGTTGGTTCTCTCAAGTAAATAATTCAATGCGCCAGGGAAAATTTCCCCTGTGTCCAAACGATTCGAAACTATTTACTTTTCATTAACCAAGCAAGACTCCCTCGCATTAATCCCCAAGCAACAGAGAAGAAAAAACATCTCAACTTGAGTAAGTCTATGATTTAAACAAGAAATTCGGGAGGGATGCTCAATGCGTAGTGGGTGGGAGGAAAAAAAGGGACGAAATGTTGTGCCTTCCGGGTTCATTTCCTTCTCATTACAATCTAATTAGGGAACATATCTTAGTTAATGAAGAACGTAACGACGTAACAGAGAAGATTTAGAAAAATTCTCTCATTGCAAAAATAAATCTCTGCTTGATTAAGACTACATATTTACATTTATTGTTGTGGTTGAAAAGTATGGTGTGGCCAGTTGATAGAAGTTTATGAATTTTTTTAACAAGAGGAATCGACTAGCATACTCTGGTCATTGAAAGCCAAAGAAAAATTTGAAAGCACTCATTTTCTTTGAAATAAGTAGATAAAGATACACAAACCCAAGATGGCGAAGAAAAAAATTGCATTTTCATGATGCACAGCAGATAAGGGATATGCAAAATGTAATGGAATATGAAATTTTGGATAGCTGAGTGGTCCGAATAGGTAACTCTGTGTAACAAACGGCGCAAGGACTCGTTAAAAATAATATGATTAGAATTATATTTCATAGATGTGTCTAAAGCTGTTAAGGAATATCATTAATTAAAAGAGAGAGAGAGAGGGAGAGAGGAATTTGGGCCTCAGAAATATAAGCCCTCATCTTCTGCGAAATTTGCAACATAGATATAACATTTTTTCAATTTGATTTCAGTTTATATTTCATTTTCCAGATTTATTCAGAACTAAATATATAATAAGGTTATTTTAAATTGCTTTATCACTGTTTATATCAAGTAGTTTAAAACAAAATAAACTAAATAAAGAAAAATAAACTGTATGCAAGAGAGACTATGAAAAGTATTGCCTTAAATAACGATGATGGATAATGTGTAAGAAATTCCTATGCAATGCCTCATATTCACACTCTAATAACCTCATATTCACACTCTTAGATAATCCAACTACAACAGAATAAATGGGGTATATGCTATTCTTATATATTTTATTTATTTATTTTTACTTTCTTTCTTTTTTTATTTATATTTCTTTTTCCGTGGCATTTTCCTATGCATTCAAGTCAACAAGTCAAGATTTCTTTTTATATTTCGAGCCATTCAGTCTACAGATGCTATCATAATCGTCCACTGAACGATTGTTGTAAATTTCTCCCTCATAAATACAAACAAAACAATAGGTAGAATTCTTTTAATCATACACCTCTATCATCACCATCTCCACCTCCTCTGCGTTTTTCTTTACATTAAATGAATTGCTCTTTTCTCACAGTTGATTCTAAATCAGGAAGAAAGCTAAAGAAAGGGAAGTGTTCCTAACATAGCTGAAGCAAATGGATGAACATGGAGCAGAAATGATGGCATTTATTTGTTCAATTCTTTATTTTTATGTTTTTATTTCTTTATCGCCAATGAGATAAGATTTCTGGTACTTTTTTTCCAGCAGCAAAAAAAAAGACTTTTACTGAATTAAGTTGTTCAGTGTATTATGTGCATAGTTTGGGGATTTAAACACACGATGAACAACTTTTCTGTTTTTCTCCTTTCTTATATGTTTGTTTTTAGGGCCATTCTATTGAGTATTTAGTAATTAATGTAAGAAGAAGCTTATTTTCTTTATCACTAAAATTTATTTTTAAATTTTTAATTAGTTTTCAAAGAAATTATTCAAAATTTTATAAACTACTTTAGCTCTGAAAGGTTTCCTATAATGAGTTATTACTGAATTATGAAATCTTTGGTAAATACAAAAATATTCTATCTGAATGAGAACAAAATATTCACAATGGATCAATAAAACATGAACTGCAAGAAATGAAATGTTCCACCTCCAGACGACATTTTGCAAAACATTTCACTTTTATTGCCTCGATAAGGTAAAGACGTTTTCACTTTATCTCAGGAAAAAGTATTTTTTTTTCCTCTTTGCTCTGCTTCTATTCCCGCATTTCCAAACTTCGCCTCAACCAAGCGAGGCCAGATCGAAATTCAATCAGTTATTTATACCCAATCGAAGGAAAGAAGTTGGAAATATTCGCTTAAATGTCGTTGGAATATTCGTTGTAAATGTTACCCCAATGCTTCAAATCTCTCAAAGGATTCGTACTTTTCTTTACTGGTCATTTTAATGAAAATTCTACAAAAAATGTTGCTTTTCCATTTATTAAAAATATAAATTTATAAAGTTTATTTTCAGTGCTTAATTTGCATGTCACCATTAGGTTGTTTATTGTATAAAAATGATAATTATAACGGTAGAAATTTAATTTTCTTACTATTACAGGAAAACGAAAATCAGTGGTTGCGTAAAGGCCCTGATGCAAAGGATTTATAGCAGTTCAATATAAATTTTACTCATAATACGTATTTACAAAACACCTGACAATTTATTTGAACAAACAAAAATAACAGCAAAATAACAAACACGACATACCTACAAAGCGAGAAAAAAGGATTCGTTTCGACACACAGAAACGAAACCAAGCATTTCAAATACTATAGAATGAAGAACTGAACCATATATCTTTTTAGAATGAAATATTTTAATTTATTTTTCTGCTTTTATCGTCTGCCTTTATCAAAATTCACAAAATGAAAGTTGCACAATGGATGAGTTTTCTGTTTTGTTTATTTACGTTAAAGTGCGGGAACAACGTAATTCCGGTGTAATGTTAAGTCAATGGAATCTTCAAATAGGAAGTCCAAAAGTCATGCAAATAAATCAAGTTTTTAATGTAAGTAAACAAAACAGGAAACTCGTCCATAGGAAATTCACAAAAGAATAAATAAATTATTCAAAATACATTTAAAAAAAGAGTTAAATTTAATATTTGAATTTTTATAACCAACAGAGACTTAGAATTAATTACACAGTAAATTATCTTAATTATTCACACAAAATTACAGTTACATATATTGGTTAATCGATGTATACAAAACTAAATTTACCCATTTAAATGTCCGTGGCACCATCTATTGACGAAATCCAAAAATAGCCTAAATCGAACTTTACGAAAAACTGTATTAAAAATTGAAGAATACAGTTTTTTGTTATAATTATCTACGGCAAGACTTCATAATATGATGTGTGTGAATCCTATAAATTATGTGGCTTCTCAAAAGAGCTCTGGGGTAATATCACATGTAAAAATTTTCTATTGCGCTCTGAAGACACTAAAAACCGTTTCACCCTTTGTAGGTGGCGTATTATTAAAAATACTTATTATTCATCTTTATTCCTTGCTAATTTCTCCCTTCCAGATTTCTGATCTTACTTACAATAGCCGAGTAAATTTAGGATATTATATGAAAGCAATTCGTAATTAGCTAAGAATTTGAGGATTAGTTCCTCTTTACTTTCAGAATGAATCCTGAAATATCCCCTAATTTTTCATATGAGCTTTAATCCAAAATGGCGGATCAAAGATGGCCGCCATACACTTTTTGCTTTGTTTTATTTTTTTCCTCATATCCAAGTTAAAAATAAACATTTTTCCATTCTTAAAAATGCTTGTATGCTCTGCAAGGATAACTGTTTTGATATATATCATAAAAAACCAATAAAAAGATTTAAATGGCTGTATATTAATTTTTTTGAATTCGAAACTCAAAATTTCTGTGTTCTAAGTTTGTAGCAAAGCTCATAAATTTCGAACATTAATAAATCGGAAAAAACGCGGTATGAAAGGAAATTTTGTCTCTTTTAGGAAATTTCCTAATGTAAATTAAAAACTTATTCACTAAAAATGGCTGAGATATTCCACTATTTCCTGAGTAATGCAACAGGTGTTTAGCTTCGTAGTGAAAAGTAGTTAGTTTATGTACCTATTAAACCTTGGAAAATATACAAAAAACATGACTGCAATTCTGATTATAATTGCAACTTTTAAGACCTGAGCAAGAGAGATAGACAGAGAGAAAGTGTGTCCATGTTTGTAAAAAGATTCAAATGAAAAACAAAACATATTTTGCAGCACTTCATTATATTTATTGCCGTGAAGATTTTAAATGTAACAGATTAATATAAAAGTAGGAGTAATACTGCTAATAATTAAAGCAAAATTTTGTCTGTAGATTATAAATCAAAAAATATACGACAGTTATTCAACATCATCATCTTCGAAACCGGAGTAGAAGTATTTGAAGTTTCACCCGTCTCTCCTAAGAAAGAGGTACAAAACGTGAAAAAGTGAAAGTCTGCCTTCTTGCATTACCTTCTTGCCTTTGTTACTGTTATTTTACAGTTGCAAGATGATAATTGTGGAAGTTCTTCTGAATCTGTGGGAAATGTTGAATGCACTGGGTTCAATCTACCATCCTTCATGAGCCATCCCCATTCAGTGGGATCCAGGTTCTTCCCTAGCTACTGTTGGAGTTGAAGATAAACTCGGAAAGAATGCTGTGAAGCTGCTGCACTTACTGAAAGAGTTGAAAAGTTAAATTTTGTAGAGTGTGTGCACTTATTGTATAAGGTGCATCTCAGGTCATGCAGAGAATTAATTTGGTTTCCTCCAAAAGGATGTTTCAGAAATACCTTTACAATTTCAATGAACTTTTGAGGATCAAGTTGGGAATGCTGAACTATGAAATCAAAGAAAACTGTTCATGATTTTCCCTTATCAACTTGAAAACTGTAGATTTCCCCTTTCTGAATATTACTGATGTGGTGTAGCATCCCGTCGCTGCTTGCACAAATGGAAGCACATCGTCAATTTATCCAATAGAGTCTTGTGTTTTGGTTATATTGTAGTTTATTTCTTCGTACTTGGTTGACTGGGATCGTAAAAGGTACAGTGATGTTCCTGGGGTACCTCGTGCAATTAGAATGGCAAGCATGTTTGTATCAGTCCCTATTACTGTAAATAATCTGCCACTGGTCTGACATACATGCTTTACAATTTAGCAGAAAAGTGTATCTGTGTTCTCTTCGCTTGTATTACAGTTACCCTTCAGACTGGAAGTATCCCATCAACATTTGAATTAGTCTTAACTTGTTCTCGGAATTTAGCAAAAAATAGCTTGTTTATTTGTTGCCACCATATTTAGGTCAAAAGCAATATTTCCGAACATTTCTAGCATCATCCTTCTTTGACCCTCCACAGTTTTTTACTTGATAAAGCACGCATGTGTCCATCAAAAACCAGTGTCCCATGTGGAGAGAAGTGTATCTAGATAAATCTAACATATCTTAGGCATATATTTCGGTAGGTGTTACACTCACCACAAGCCAATGCATGCGTAAGAAATCCCCCAACTACAACGGACAAGTAGGTTTATGGTGGCTTAGCACAAAGTTCAATGATTCAATGACACTTCTAGAGTTGATTTTGTATTCCTCCTCAAAGAAATCTGATGGAAGGGGGGGGGGGGTCGAGGGCCTAATTCTTATTTCTGATGACCCCATGAGTTTTCATCTGACTCGAGAACAGGAGCAATCCTGGTAAAAAGCTTCTGAGGATTAAATACCACACTATCATTCCTTATTATCAATTTGTGGCAGAATATTCGTATAACTCTTATTTTCTCTGAAGTCTCCCTCATGCAATCGAGGACAGTAATTTTATCACAACATCTTTTGCACTGTAGGCATTCGTTTTATCATCAGCAACAACCCACAAGCTATATTAATCAATAAATGTTTAGGGAAACCTTCAGGGCAATTGCGAAACTGTAGCCAATTGGATAGCTTCGCCAGATCAGAATCATCTCGAGGTTGTTTAAAAGGCCGAAATTCAATATGCTGTCATGAGGATACAACACATTTTTCGCAACAGTCTTCTGATACGATCATGTTTATAGGGTATCAAGAAACCCATCTTGATGAAGTAGAATCTGCCTTGTGTTACTCAGTCTGCTACTTTTATGGATCTTGCAAGACACTGTTCTATTATTATGTTTGGTGCCGCACCACTTCGCACTCATTCGTTCCTGCGAATTGTAAAACAACCTTCGCTAAATTTTTTGAATTAACTGCTGTCTATTATTTCCATCAAGTCTTCCATTTGCTGAACATATAAATAGGCACATTTGGCATAAAAACTTTGGCCTTCTGCTTGAAAGTAAGGCATCAATCATTTAATACAAAGCAAATGCAATTCCAGTCCTCAACTCGATTTTCTTTAATGCAGAGAAGGATAAATTTTACCTGTTCAATACATTGCAACCACAACATGGAAGTTCGAGAAAAATTTCCATTTTCTACAGATCTTTAAACAATGTTGATCAGTAGTTTAATGTGGATATTTCCCTTAAAATCTTAAATACTTTTCTTATTCGAGGCCATACATTTATGAATAGACTGTCTGATAGTGCGTTTGATTTCTTCATTTAACTCTAGTATAGAATGTTCAAGAAGTTTCACATATGGAGTGAAAGTCAGAAAATGAGCTTTTATTGCTTTGCCCATCCACCTGTTCACACATTCTCCTTTTCTTCCCTCCTCCCGTTTCCTGTCTGTTATTTGTTTTCGTTGAAGTATCTCAACAAAAATAAAGAGAGGACGCTGTTCTGAAACTAGGAGCATTTTTGTTAAGTAGGTGAACAGGTGAAAATCCTATGTGATGAGATGGTAATAGGGAGGAGAATGGAATATTTTTAAAATTTGATTTGATTTTTGTAGTGTAGGAAGCTACATCAGAGATAATTATCATATTATTTCTGATGTAACTTAGAAACCTTCGTAGTTGCTTATCAAATACCTAACTGAATATGAAAAATACAACCTTGTGATCACAACGACCCTTTTAGTAAAAATTAAATATCTCAGTCATTTTTCAGCGGATCTTCACAATTATTTTTAAGAACAGTGCTCTTAATTAGGTCTAAAACATTCTGATCACGTATTTGATTTTTTGATAGTTTGAATGTTATGGGGCAAAACAGACCAAGAAAGAATTTTGGAACAAGAATTTTTCGAATTTTGATCTCAAATGAATCAATTTTCAGTTCATTTATAATTCTTTATTCCGTAAATCTAGATGTAACTTGAAACGGCCATCATTTTAGAGTTCATAGGCTTTTCCAGAATTGAAAAATTATGGTTTTTGACTGAGAATCTGGTATATGGAGAATATCTCTATTATACTCTTTTTTATACTCTTTAAGAAAAACCTTTATATCTTCCCGAATATCCGTGCTACTTTTACGAAAATGCATGTAAATATTGCACCCGTCAAACAAAATCATTTATGAAAGTTGCAAATCATTATTTTCGTTCGGTAAAACGTTGTGAGTCCTAAATAATTTTATTGTTCACAAAATTCTTGTCGGTCCCTAAGATGTCCTCGTGACCAAATCTTCACTGTAACATGCGAGATTAAGCATTTTCCTTGCATGGTCGAAGTTCAAAGGCAATCCAGCCAGCCTTTCGGGAGACATTTGAAAAAATGTACAAATCCTAAAGCGATCACTTTATTATGTCACACATCTGTTTATATTTATAATATGTAACTTATTTTATAAAAAGGGATTTTTAATCAATGTTCACTAGTAATAAAGGATTACCCAAGCTAATCTGGAATCAAAATGCTAGTGATATTTCTAATAATGTAGCATTAATTTGAGATGTTACAAAGAACGTTTCTCGAGACAGGAACACCGATTCTATTCGAATTTCCTCTGGAACGGAACTCTTTAACATTCTTTAACAAACTAAATGGTACAATTAATGGAGTCAAGAAGATGTAATATAGCACTAACTGTTACGTAGTTCAATTAACCAAAGTCTAAGCTTGCACAGTCCGAAAATCATTAAATTTATGTATTTTTATTATTGCAAATGGTGATTTTTCAAAGTTCGAAGGAATGATATTAATACTTTAGATTTTAGTAAAATGAATATTTTCTTCGGTTCTATTATATTCTGTGGTATTTCTCATTTTTTCAGATATGTTCAAAGTCTCACAAGTAAAGTACAGTAAAATTGACGACTATCTTGAATATTTTTAACACTGTTATGATACATCTAAGTTTGTTTTCCGGAAATTTTATGTTTCTCGTAATAAGATATTTAATTATAAATAAAGGAAAAAAATTCCTGAACACTTCAGAGCCGTAATCCAAAAAACGTTCATTTTACAAATTTGTAACAGCTGAAACATTGCATCTTTTCGAATTTCAAATAAATACGTATCCTATAGGAGTTTTAGAATTTTTGACAAAAGGAAATTTGTCCAGATTCGAAATAGTAAATAAATTTTCCATTTTAAGAAATTTGTACTTTTAAATGCCACTATATATTTCTATATAGATTAGAATTTAATTCCGCTAAGCCGCTTAGAGCGACTGAAAATTTACTATTTACTTTTTAAACTTAGCAACCAATAAAATGAAGACGGATATAAATCCATTTCTTATATTAAAAAAGCTATGCGCTGAATAGAGAATTAAATGTAATGTATTAAGGAACGGGGAATTTATGCGCGAGCAATGTATTGTCTAACCAGATTTTCTGAACTTTAAACAGAAGACATTCAAAACAAATTTGCATACGCAATATCGAATGCATCTCCATGATCTCATATTTGTTCTTAAGTGAATTAATGGCTTTTCTCTTTTGATTAATTTACATTGCACATTTCATTTGCATTTAATTTCGACACAAATCTAGACTGAAATAAAAAGAATAAAATGTTGATCGAAAATATAATTTATACTTTATTCCTTAAATCAAGAATTTAGGTATTCCGTATTTCCATTTCCGTAATAAACTATTATTTTTTTAGTTTTGGAACGAATACTGTGGTAGTTATGGTGCAATGATACGTCAAATTTTCGAATTCGAATCCTGAACTAGGTCGATACTTTCCGAAAATCTTTAATACCGATTTGTGTGATGAGATTACATGCAAATTATTCATATATGGTATACTATTAAAAATATAGTAGTTAACCAACATTAGAATTTTGATTTAAGGTCTCATTGAGGGAAATTGGTAGGATGTGCGTATAAATAAAAGTAAAAAGTAAAAAAGTTATACATTATTGTAAATTTTAATATGCTTATCGTTATATTATTCATTAAAATTATTTTTAGCTACTTACTTCTTTATCTAGGGAATTGCTATAACTTTATTGAAAATAACTGAAGTGAGAATTCTAACCTGAATCTTAAACCTCTCAAATTAAATTAAACTGACTCTCTATTCACTTTCTCCAGTTGAGTAGCCTGTAATACTGAGATAAATCGCAATTTTAATTAAGTAAGAATTCCATCTTCTCTTTTCCTAAATCTGGTGCCTTAATGGCTTTTCTGCAATTAGATGCATTTCTATATTTCACTTAAATTAAAATCTAAATTGCGTTCATTTAAGGTATTTTGAGTTATAATTAAATTTGTATTAATAAGATCATGCGATTATACACTCTAAACCGTTCCATAAGTGTGTAAGTTGATGAAATTATTCTCTCTCAAATGAATAAAAGGGGTTATTTTCTTGTAATCGCTTGTGATTTCAATCTTATATCAATTAATATCTTTCAACTTTTAAAAAATGAAGGATCTTAATTTAAACATTAATCACAATATGATCTCAAGATGCAGATTTTTAAATATTTTGAACTGCTTTTCTGGAATTTTCGCAGAAATTATAACTAATAGATTTTACAATGTAATAAATAAAGAATATTTTTAATAGTGGTGCTGTAAACACCAAATCGTTCCATAAGCGATAATGTAAATTGAATTGCTTTCTTTTCTTATTGCTGCATAGGAGTAATTTACTATTATCGGTTGGGATTTTCATTTAGTTTTAATCAAGTTGAAAGCTAAAGGATCTCAATTTAAACAGTGACGGATAAAATAGGTTTTTAAAGTATATCATTAAAAAATTTGGAATTTTTGCTCTGGAATATTCACCGTAAATTTTATTCGTCATCTTAAATATTCAAAAAATATTTCATAGATCAAAATAGCCACTTTTGTTTGGTAAGTTAGGAAATAGTAAGTGCATTGATGCATTACAAAGCATCAAAATGTTCTATACGCATGAGCACAAGACAGCATTTTGAGCTTCATTTTTTAATGACTATATTTGTTCTGTACGTTTTTTCTAATTGAAAATGATTCATTCAGAAACCCACAGGTGGTATTTATGCATATTTATTGCTCAATTCTTTGGAAACAAACCTTTCTTCGTCAATCAAACCCATGTCGGAAAATCAGCCTATATAAAGGCCTATTGCTCTACAAAGACAAATCCCTCTAGCTGTCATCCTTATCGTTAACAAACCACTGTTCAAGCGTGTCCTTAGATGTTGCTGGGATAGAACTTCTCGTTGCATAAGTAGATATTCCCAATATAGATTCTATTGCAGAATGATGCAGGTTTGATAAATTTTTCATAAAATTCTTTGACTGAGATTAATTCTTTTGAATATTTTATCTCAATTTATTCATGCTAATTTCTTTGGCTAGAGAGTTTTACGTAATATATTTTTTCTTCGGTTCCTAAATTATTTTTAGTAGGAAAAATTTAGTTTGCATTTTACTTTATTTGTTAATTTCTCATATATTATCCATTTTGCTAAATATTTTGTTATATTAGGACAACTTTAATTATATTTATCATTAAATTGTCTGTTTAATTCATATTTGATACTTGTTTGTCATATTCTATGTACCTTGGACTGTTTGTCCTTTTAATAACCTTTGGAAACCTTCGGGATATAATATATTGATGGGATGCTTCGCTGAGGACCTCTTTTCATCCGCATGGCTTCAGCTAAGGCGGAGTCTGCGTGCTAGACATGTGTGATGATTATCATAGATACCATAAAAGTTTGGAGAAACGTAGAATGTCTCCATTCTGTGCAGTTAGACGGAATTTCGAATGCTCTCTATTAAGGGCACTCAGGGGAGCTGTTTTGAATATATTATTATTTATTTCAAATATTTTCATGAATAAGTGTCAGTCATTTTATGCATAAAATGTTTACTAACTCTATATGTCATAAAATTTATTTCCATGAAATGCATTTACCTTTAGAAATCATGTATTTATATTTGTGCTACGCAAAGATATACTTTGTCTCTATGTGCATCTAATTCATAAACTGTCGAAACAGATTCGATGAGATAAAAAAAAAGATAACATATTTTCTCTTAAATTATTCCTTACTTTTCCAAAACATGTGTACAAAGGTTAATCATTTTTTTTACTTTGTATTACCCCGCATCCTTAATTTTAATCCCTTTGATAAAATCATTGAGGATTTAGTTTTTTCGTAAAAATTCCACGTCCCCAAGAATATAGTTAAATTTTATTCAAAACTTAACTACCTCCTTTGGCAACACATCTACTCGCACTCAAGAAAAACATATTCTTTCTCAACATACATAGTTAATTCCTGGTAAGTTGTTTTCTTTCAATCCTGAAGCCCTTCTGCCACTAATCGTAATAAATCGCTCTTCTTAAGCCTTTATAATTAATCACTCTTTTCTACAGTAGCAGTTGTCTCAGCGGTTTGACATTTTTTACCTAAATGATGAATGTTCTATGGTTAATACAAATATATCTTAGTGGTAGAATTTGAAGAAACAAATAATCGTCCTAAATATAATGCTTGTTTACAGAAAAGTAATCCAGAATTAACTCAGTTCCTATTGACTGATATCATTGGTGTTTACTGTTGGGATAATTTCGTCATCATCCTATTTACCCCCTCATATATGATATGAATATTCTGAGTGAGTGGCGCCACCATGGATAGTATTGTGCACACTCGTAGCTCTGATGCCTGTTTAAATGTGTCCTTTAAAGGACGTGTAATTTTATGTGTCTTTTATACTTAATATGTTATTTGTCCGTGTCCAATAATAAAACGGACTTTAAATTAACTGCAATGCATCTATTTATTAATTGACTCTGCATTTGTTTCTCCAACTATATTACCCATCATCTATAGCCACAACCAGATTTTTAAGTATCGTTTCCAATATCTACATTATTGCTCTATGACATTTTCATTTGTCTTGGTCAAGATATATCTTTGTTGAAACTGTATTTTAAACTAACTGCATATAAATTGCTACAACTTGAATTAGTATTCAAGTTGATTTCATAGTTGAAATAGTATTTCAAATAAGACTTGAAATTTTGTCAGTCTTCTTATGGCATGTGTCTGATTTATTATCAATTTTATTTATGATACTGCTTTTGATAAAGGGGATATAGAGTCTACAAGAATGAGAAGAATGACAGACAAAGAACTGTAGGGTCTACAAAATTGCACACAGTCTTCCAAACCTGAAATGAAGGGTTGATGGTTTAATTTTTCAAATGACTGTGTAGCACCTCAAAAATGAATAACTGAAGTATTCGAAGTAATGCTGGTAGAAATTAGTATATAAAAATGTAAAATGAACCGTTTTGCATTTTTAAAGACTCTTTTAACAACGGGACTTCCATATATTTAATCATCCGGTAAGTTCTGTAGCTTTTGATGATAAATATCAACGAGGCAGTATAAAAACATGAGAAAATTTTATTGAATCACATAAGCACCATTTTGTTCTATGAGTTTTTATCGTCGTTTTGGATGCTGGAAAATCATCTTTCTTATCGAAATGCTATTTGGCAGTCTCCAAAGAAGTGAACTCCAGGCCGTACAGAGAATTTTGAAGTGACCTGAGGAAATCCGATGAAAATCTGACGGATCAAGGTCTGATAATTATGGGAGATGTGACGGAAAACACTCCAGCCGTAAGCAGTAAATCCGTCACATTTTGATTGATTGCACTGCTTTGGAGCGGCTTGGGTAGAGGCAAATTTGCGCCGCTATTCCCTATTTGCCTTTTTTGCTTGAGGAAAAACCTCATTTTAACTTGTTTACATATTTGGAAGAAATTGGTGCTTTTAATGATATTTAATACCTTTTCATCAATTTTACTTTTTATCTCTCCTATTTCATGGTTAAACGTATACCGTTCATTCTGTAGCGCTTATTGGTCAATTGGTTTGGGCACGATTTTAGTGTTTTAAATTTACGCTGATATCATAGAATTTTATTTTGATTTGTTTCCTTTCCTTTATTGCATATTTTACCAATGACTTGAAAAAAAGCTATGTAAAAGAAAATTAATGTTTCGGCGCAGTATATCCTAACTGAGGAACTTGTGCCATGCCGATTCCAAATTCAATTCAATTCCCAGCCCTACTCAGAAAGCCTTTGTCTGACATTCATCCAATTTGGCATTTTCATGCTAGAAGACAACACCTCGACGAATGGTCAATTCTGGCTGCTTTTTATCGATTTTTGCTTTGAAAACTGCCATTTGGAAACAATATTTTTCCGAATTTATCGTTAGTATTTAGAAGAAACAGTTCGTAATAAACAATTCCTTTGTAGTCCTATCATACAGAAAGGATTAAATTATTGAGATGCATCTCCCCTCTCGATGTTACTTGGGGAGTTTCATTTAGCTTACCTCATGAAATTTTTCTTGTAATATTATTATATATTATCCGCTTCTGATGTCTAGTAACGAGCCATTTCAAAAAAGGGATTTCCTCATTTTGTTTGAGGAAAGAATCCCATACCAAAATCCGAGCGAGTATATTCTTTGGTGTTAATGTAGGGGGTACCCATACATACATGAAACTAATTCCTCTAAACCAAATATATCTCGCAGTAGATAGTAGTATTAGAGAAGAGGTACAAAAATACAGAAAACAAATATTTTATCACTTCATTCCTTGTTTATCTTATGGCACTTCCCGAAATAAGCCAAAATTTCTGTGAAGTATTGATAAACCCTGTTCGATAAAAATGAACGTTTTCTTACTATTGTTTATTTGTGGCGTACATAGTTTTTGCTGATCTGGCCAATGCAACCTTTTAACTTGACGTATTTAATGTAGAGCTACATACATTTGGCAGTACGCCAATTTCTGATACAGGGTAATTTATTTTATCTGGTAGCAGAAATTGATGCAGATAATTTATTTTATACCTGTGTATGAATCTACACAATTTTTTTATACCCTGAATTTCTGCTGGTGTCTGGATTCGAATTTGGCATTCAACCAAAGACCACAATACACGTCTAGACCGTAAGTTATATTCGTGAAAATATAATATTCTTAAGAAAAATAATTACAAAAATAAATAGTTTTTCTGTCTGTGGTGAAAGTAAGTTAAGATTATTAGCAATATCGTAAAACTCTGCTGTACACGATTTTATTTCAAGTGTTACATCCATATATATTCATTTTGCTTCTTAAAAAATCATAGGAAAAATTCATTTCATAAGAAAGATTTTATGTATAATCTTTCCTGAAAATACAAAATGGTATCTAAGTTTTCATTAGTGTTAAATGTTTTATTTTGAAACAGAATTTTTTTATCGATTTCCAGTTTAATTTATTAATTTTGAGAAATTCCAAATACTCAGTCTGCCTTCAGAGCTTGTAAGTCAAAGATATTTTATTTTGTTTTAAGTAAACATAAAACACCCTTTAAAATATGAATTTATACATATTTTTAAATATTTTTCTTTCAATATATTATATACTTTAGGATAACACATATCACAGAAATTTTAATGCATGAGAGAGATAAAAAATTCATTACATGTACAATTTCACACTTTCATTCCTCATGGAGAAGAGCAGGTAGGTAAATTCATAAATAAGGTAGAAAATTATTTATGACGTTTCCGATTATCTTAAGGAATATTTGAATTTTAAATGAGGTTTATAAGTACTGTTCTCAATGCTTACAATTAAGAAGTATGTCAAATTTTCTTATTTAAAAATATTCTGTTACTTAATTTTTATGCCTGCCCCTTGATTCTCATCAAAATTTTCCGATATCATATTTCTGAAATTTCACAATTTTGTCCTTTCATATAATTATTAGTGACATACCAATTGGATATATACTTGTTTTGAAATCCTTCTCGGTTATTACATACATTTTCAACATGTTGAATTTTTAAATAGAATTTCTAGATTTAACTTCGGAAAGGAATTTGAAAATATATAATTTTTTAAAAAAGTGTAACTATCTCTCAGTGTTTTGAAGTATAAAATATATACAAGATTCTAATCCTCTAAAAAAATTCCTTTTTAGATCATTTTTTGATTTTTTAATCAGGAAATTCAAACTATGCATTTGATTTTTATAATAGTTTGAATTGTCAAATAAGCATTAAAACATAATTATATGTGTTTTATTTGTTTTGAATTAAATATTTTAAATTTGCATACTATTATTTTTGTTTCACATTACTGCAATCAGTGTTTACTTGACAAAATTGCTTGCGTTATCTATTAAATAAAAAGAATATATTATAGGAAAAAGACCTACTGCTATGACCAGAAACTCTAACTTTTCATAAATAATTTATTAATACGGAACACGATCTATGTAAATAAACTCAATGCAATTAACAACATCTCAATTTTATAACAAAAATCCAGATTACTAAGTATATTTTGTTATGTGACTGAGCAGTGGAGATTCCCTTGTTGCAACTATTCAAATGTAAGCAAGCACATGCGATATTGTAATTATCGCTTCGTTTGTCGCGCGTACTTTTATTTAAATATGCGCTTGTAATTTCCGTAAAAAATGAATTTGGCAAAATATGTAGCCAAAATTTCCTGTTTGGCCTTAACAAAAATACCCTTATAAGTAGGAAAATTTATTATCTACTCTGAAGGATTGTAAAGATATTTTAACCGTAATTTTTATCTTTTCAGGCTGTAAATTAGTGAAGAATATTAATGGAGGTAACCAACAGGAGTTTTATACCTTATTAAAGTTGAAGAAGAAACTACCTGTTCAGTAATATAACTCTGATTGCTATGTTATTTTTCTCTATTTTTCCACATTTTTTAGAAGAAAAATAAGAACTATTCATTAAATAATAACAATTTTATTTCCTAGTTATTTTTCTCTGGTTAACACATTTTTTTGCTAATCATAATTTAGTTTCAGTCACAAGAATTGTGCGCAACCAAATATCTAATGTTTCCTCTAAAGTCTTAGCAGGCGCAGCCTCAACTTCAGAACGAATGCAGCTATTGTCATAAAAGTGGTGTCTAAGAATGCTAAAAGCACTACGCTCTTTGCGATGACACAACTTACAGTAGCCTGGAGGCAAATTACGGAAGTAGCGTTCCTTTCTCGAAAACGATGAAATACAAGGCAAAATAGCTAATTACAAAGCTATATAGCCTTATCGATATGGTACAAATATATACTTATTATTAACGGAACACTTCAAACGGTCATTTGTTTGCTCACAATTTTCAAAACTTTGACGTCACAGACGTGAAAGAAAGGAGAAAGTATTATCTTTTGAACAAAAATGACTCCAATGGAATTTTTCCTGCAGATAATCTCAAACCGCAGCTGCATGCGACCTCTCCTCCAAATCTTTAGGACTTTCGACAGCGTATTACTGATGCTCGTGCCAGCAAAATTTCCAGTTTGGCTTTAACAAATTACTTTTATAAGTAGCAAAAGTTATTATCTACTACTCTGGAGGGTCGTAAAGATTTTTTAAACCGTAATTTTCATCTTTCTTCCTCATCACCTAATGTACTAAAAAGTGTGCAAAATGTTTATTGTAGCTGAAGAAGAGCAGTTCGTATATCGAAAATAAAGTTTTCTTATGATAACTAGTTGGGTATTTTTTTCTCTCTTTCAAATCCGTTTTGTAACGTAATTGTTGGAAATCGCGACTAAATGAATTTGCATTTTAAGCGTTCTTTTCTCAGTTTTATTGCCCGAAGGGTATCTTTCTGAACTAAAATGATGATGCTCTACAACTTAGTATTTGACGTTTTTCCCTGTCGCTGTAAGTGGTCTCATCGCAAAGCGCATAGCCAATTTACTATACCTAGACACCACTTTTATTATTATAGCTGCTGTCGCTCTGGAGTTCAGGGGATTGTAAGGGACTTCAGTGGGCATTATGTGTGCAATGTATTTCTAGAGAGAAGTGTCAACGGACCTCTAGATAAATACAATACCTTAAAACGTAATAATAATTTTCTTAGGCGTGAATGGTAACGAACAGTTAATTGAATGAATAATTGAAAATATACATTATTTTTTAATTCAACGTCGATGAAATCGAGTTCATAAAAATATTCTGTAACTATGGCTCTTTTTGCAGGACAGGGAAGAGAATCTTGAGTACTTTTGACAAACGTTGGGTTCTTCGTACGTAAATAGTTTACTTTTTTGCGTTGACTAATATTGTCTAAAATTTGATCTAAAATCTTTCTGTTAGGAAAACATGCCAACATTTATTCGTCTACCTCTTTGTGTTTGAGAGTAATAGTGCTCACAATCAAACGGACATATATATGATCCCCAAAAAGATGTTTTCAATCTCATGAAGATCTAAAATTCCGAATTACATTAAAATTTCGAAAGCGATTTCTTTAAAACTTACCATAAATTCTCAATAAGCTCTTTGGCAATGAGAAAGCAACAAAGGATGTAAAATTACAGGTATGAGTGATATTTTTTTCATTTTGGCATCCTTTGTTATCTGATCTATTAGATATTGTCCACATTCCACGAATTTATCTAATTGTCTAATGTTTGCCCACGAATTGATATAATGTCTAGGTTTAAAAAAGAGGAAGCCTTTCTATCTCCGAAAACTATTCTCAAACATACAAGAAACGCATGCGAGTATTAATCAAATATAACGAAATCTTGTCAAGCAGCAAACAAACGAAAGTTTGCGTTTTGAGACATACATAAGATTTGGATCGTTCAGACACATTAGACGAACATTGATCACAGAACAGAAAAGGAAAGAAATGAAATTAAAAGTCCATCTCAATTAATTTTTGTGACATCTCTATTGAGAATTATGAAATTATGTCGAAATATATCGATGATTTATAGACAAATGGTAGATATGTCTTGAATTATGCTTCATATTTTTCAATTTGTATTTCCTAACAAAGCCATGGATGTGAAATTCACTGCATTAATTTTCATTTTGATGCAAAATAATGAAAGAGGACAGGAAATGCTATGCTATAACATTTGATTTTATAAGCCACATTATCATGCATTCCATTTTAAATGTGCTGAATTTTTTGAAATAATTTTATACTTCAAAATAATGAGACTAACTCATTCATTCTGCAAGCGAATTTAATATTTATGGATGACAAAATACGATAATAATTCAGTTTATTTTGTTTTCATGAATTAAATTTGTGTTGTCGTAACGTATATCAAAATTTGGTTCAATAGAGGACAGTTAGTTAAAAAGTCAGGATGGTCGAATGGTAAGCATATTACATTTTTTTGTTACAACGATTATAATTCATTTATTGTTATAAGAGTGTAAGCTTTCAAATCTATGGCAACAGCCAGACGTTATCTTGCTTTGAATTTTAATTTTAAACGAGTGCGGTGAAACATAAGTACGATGCAGGATGACAAATAAGTCATGGAATGTATTTTATATCATTTAATAAATGTTGTTTTTGCCTTTAAATATACCCAATGAATATTTAATATAAGCAGCACAAGAAACCAAAATATTCTCAAAAATAAAAATACTAATAAAGGGGTTCGGGAAAAAACTAATACTGGGAACCTAAAAAATATTGTGGAACGTGCTTCAAACGCGCGATCCAGAACATTAGATTAAGGTAAATTGCACAAGTATGAAATTTCACTGATCAAAGTTATTAACAAAGAAGATAAAAAAAAACTTCTTTTTCTGAAGAAATTAGACAGAAAACTGAAGATACATAACGCTAAATTTAATCAAAGCTCTTAAAAATATGACGATCGTCATCGATATATCAAACAAGAAATATTCTTAGCACTATAGTGCAAACAAAATTTCTGCAAGGTTTGAAATATAAAACAAAATTTCATAATATTCTGTTGAGTCGTAACTTCTTTTCATCTCAAATATTGACAAAACTCAAGTTAATTCAATAAGTTATCAGTATCACATAGTACAAATAGTAGAGTTGTCTGCTTCAATATCCATGAACGCAAATGCACAGGTTCAGAGTTATGGTCCGATGTTTGTTTCTCAAAATAAACATACATTGTAAGAGAAACTAAGTTAAGGAGCTACAGGCAACAGGTTTCAATTTAAATAAATAATGAAGCAAGAGTTTTTCGCTGTCATTTTGTGTGAGTTTCATGTGATGGAGACAAATGTAAAATAGGAAGTCTTCGCGTGTTATTAAATAGTTACACGGATGTAGGATAATTTGTTCAATCAAGAAATTGAATCATCATCGCAATAAAATTAGACGCATATATCTTTTATACTATAAGCATGTAGACTTTAAATTGAATTCTAAATATTAGAAAGGACCGTGGTGACCTACTGGTAAGGTCTTGGCTTCGTTGTCTGAGGGTTCCAGATTCGAAACCCTATTCCAATGAAGGTCCGTCGCATATTCGGCCTATTGCACGCTAAATCATACAAAGGTGGCAAAACGTCCTTCCGTTGGTGTGGTGCGGAAGTTTGGAGAGGAGGTGCCAGTTCAGATGTCGTCCTCGTCATTTTACCCAAGTTCAAAATTACGAGGTCCGTCCAAAACAGCCCTCGTGTTTCTTCAAAACGGGACGTTAATATATCTAAACTAAACTAAATATTAGAAAAAAATATGGAAGCGATGAAACGTCCGAAAGTCTATGCGATTCATGGATGGAGAATAACTTTATAGAACCAAGTTATTATTGCTATGATATGAGCTGTATGCGATACATATATCGTGGATTTTATTTAATTCTATTTGGTCATTGAATTATATTTGGAACTCAATTTATTGATATTCTGTTTATCTGAGCTATTTCATTTTTATAGGAAGAAAATGAAGCTTATAACCAACGAAGTCGAAAGAACCGGAAATCCGTTATGATACTGATAGTTTCAATATCCCAAGACTAGCACTTTTGGACGGTTTTACACCGGAAACGCGTGACAGGCAATGAGTACGATGTTACGTCACATTAAGTGAAATGTAAACATCTCCCCCTCTATTTTTCACTTTTCCCCTATTTTGATGAAAATAAGTCCGACTAGCGCATGTGCAAAAGCGCGGAGGGTCTTGGAATCCGAGAACATATAATGCTTAGTCTCATGCGATGAACTCATATGTACTTATAAAAGTTTTGCTTAGTGCTATGCGAAATGCAATAAAAAAAGAAGAGAAGAATCCCGTGGAAACGACTAGATGATGTAGATATTAAACGTTTTCATAAAAATGTTATGTAAATACTAAACTTATTAATTTGCAATTGATAAAAACTGAATTTTTCGCTACCAGTAACGAAAGTTCTAATCATTTATTTTTATCTATTATATCAATGATATAATAATGGTTAGAAGTTTGTAATATTAATATTTGTGAAAATTATCTCTTTAATGGAATTGACTATTATAAGCAATCTTGTGGTATTCCTATGGGTAGTTGTTTTTTAGTGCATTGGCTAATGCATTTCTTCATAGATTCGAAAGAGAATTTATTAAAAATAAACCTATTTACGGTTATCATTTCATTTATGACCTGATTGTGTTTAATTTTAATGATTTTGAATCTTTATTTAATTTCTATCCAGAAGAGCTTAAATGAAACAAAACCAATATTGAAATTAAAAGTGCAATGTTTTGGATTTGGTAATTGAAATTATGGGTTCAGGTGTCTGTATAGGCATTTATAATAAAAGAAATGACTTCAATTTCAAGATTATTACACTATGTGACTTTCGAACCAAACTCAGCATTAAAATAATAAAAAAAACACTATACATTATCAAATTAATAGAATAAAAAACATTTGCAATAGCCACTTAACCTTTGTCACAGTCATTGATAATTTAAATAATAACTTAAAAGTAAACGACTGCCATAAGAATTTCTTTAACTATAAAAATTTAATTAAAAAAGGATTGACAATCTTATAAATTTCTTAATTAATTTAACTCGAATTTCTCTCAGTAGATGGAGCAAAGTTCGCTAGCTTCTAGACTTAAATCATTTGTTACTGATATGCCTCGTTGGCGTTGTTTTACTGATAATTTTGGCAGAAGATAATGTTGTTTATATCTTTTTTTATTTCTCTTGGATTTGTTGAAAAATACTTACTAAAGTTTTTCTTTTTTTAAAAAAAAGTTTTTTCCTGCATTATTTCAATTATTGGATAAATTCAGGGCACAGAAGGAACATTATTTGACTATTAAATCGTTCCCTCGACAGAAAATTTATCCATTTTAGAACTCCGATGGCGAGTGGCATTTTGAAAAAGTTCGCCATTCGAGTTCTCATTCATTTGTTTTTTTCGATTTTATTTGTTTAATCTTAATGTGTTATAATTTTTATTGCAGTTTAATTTTTTGTTGTTTGGTTGCATCTTAATTGGTTAGTTTATTATGGCAATATTGTTAATGCAATTTCTGGATGCTGCTGTGTTTGGGCGCAAAAGGTAAATTCTTATTTCTATTGTTTATTTTTTATTTTGTCTGTTTTTCCTTTTTTATACACTTTAAAGTATCTTTCTTTAGTATTTTATTGGAAGTTGCTGTATTTTTGCGCCATTCTGTTTAATGCAAAGTTTAATTTTTAATATAACTTTTTAAAATTATTTTACTTGTATTTGTATCAAGAGTGGTCTAAATATCTGGCACATTAGAGCTAATAATTATAATTCTTGATTTCTTGGATTTTGTTTGTTAAATTTATCTATCATACAAAAAAAGCTGCTTTTTTTCAGTTTGCTGCATATCTTTTAAGGTAGTCTTTAACATATTTTTCTAAAAATTTAGGTCATAATTTAGGCTAATTTACTTTGGATTACAAACAAAATTTAAAAAAAGAATCGAAATAAAAAGGTATTTAAAATAAAGTTTCTAAAAAATAAATCCTACATAAATAACATTCTGAATCTTTTTATCATTAGATCCAAACTTTTCATGTCATTTTTTTTACTGCGCCTTTCTAACTACTATTCTCACTTCTAAAGAATAATTGATTTTCCTACAGTTTAATTGCTACTTTCTCGCATTTACCTATGCTAGGATTTTGAGCATGCCATTTCATACTGCATCAATATAATGAATAAAAAATTTCGTATTTATATGTTTATACTATTATACATTTTTTTGTAAAAATTTTGTAGTGCGTCCTTCAAACGCGGAATCATTGCGATGTACGCTTCCCATATACAAACTAATCTCTTTCTCCAAGCTACAAATGTGGTTAAATAAATCCTATTTCAACAACTGTGTAAGTTATTAAGTTAGAAATGTAACTTTTACATTATATATGCAACTACAAATAAAGAAATTTCGCCAAATCCCCAAAACAGTTAAATTTCGCTATGCCAACTTGTTTACAGTTAACATTAATTGTGATTTAAATTCCTTGTAACCTCGAACTGAAACAAGGAATTCAGATTTTCAAACAAAATTATGAAATACTTTTGTTCAACTCATTTTCCAATAAACAATATCTTAATAAATGTATCATTAAATATTTAATGTTGAAATAACTCTTGACTCTTTTAAACAATTGGAAAAAGTTATATGAACATTAGTTTCGGGTTTAAAGCTGTACTAAAACAACTGCAAATTGCGCTTCGTATTTACAATTATTGCTGATGTAGCAGATTTTAAGTTTAATTATTCCACAAAAATATCATATCAGCAGGTAGAATACATTTGAAATTCAGAATTATTTGCAATATATTTGATGTTGCTGATCTCAGAGATAATAATTTTCAAGTAATTTCGAAAAATAACAATATAAATATTATGTGCCTCTGAAAGTTTTAATAAATGTCTTACTAAACATTTTATGATGAATCAATTCTTGACTCCCGTAAACAACTATAAAAATATTATATGAACATTATTTTCTGTTCTAAAGCCCTATAACAACTGCGAATTGCACTTTCCATTTATTGCTGATGCAGCAGATTAAGTTTAATTATTGCAAACAAAATATCATTCCAGCAGGTAGGGTACATTTAAAATGAAGAAATTTTTTGTATATGGCAATAAAATGAAAAAGTTTGGACTTATAACCAACGGGAGTGTTCTCGATTCAACTTTCTCGTATACTTAGTTACTATGGCGAGTTTCATTCTTATTTTTATGGTAAAGTGAAGATAACTGAGTATGCATTTTGGACATTTTCTGTGATTCATGGTATAAAAATTTTTAAACATATCCGTAACTTATTATCGAGGCCACATGCCAAATTTTATTTATCTAGTTCATTGCGTTTACCTAGCCCACGAACAAACCGAAAGACTACCTGTAAACGAATATAATCCAAAATTAGGCACATGTATATAAATCTCTTTTAACACTATATAATAATAACACACATTTAACTTTTTTTGTGTTTGTCTATGTTGCAGTTTATTTTAGTTAACCTTATCACCTGCTCACGGAAAGACAACCATACGTCCGTTTGACGCATTTCGTTCAAAATTTGAAAACAATCTACAATAATTGTGTGAAGACGACATAGAGAATTCCATTTGTATTACACTTTCCATTTTTGAGTTACCATGTTCAAAGACAAATAAAAAAAATTCTAAAAATGTTTTTTCTGATGGGTTTATGGAAGTCTCAAACTTGAAGATTCATCCTAATTTTGAGTTCAAATCTTCTAACAATCGAAATATTTTTTTATTGTATAGGAGGAAGTAAAAAATATTCACTTACTTTTTTTAAGGGGCACGAAGTTCTTTTCAAGAATTTGATAGAGATTAAATTTTCCTTTTGTGACTTAACAATCAAATAAAATCATCTTGAATAGAGAAAATATATTTTGATCTGCCTCTTTATTTGAAATTTAATTTTGTATAAGAAATTCAATTTTTTAAATGACATTATCTTTTCAAGTCTGTATATTTTTGTTTCGAATTTATTCTGTAATTTTACTGAAATAAATTACATAACACTGTGAATGTATTTTAAGATGCATAAATTATGAAATTTAATATATGATTTTTACTATTATACAAACTTAAAAATTAAGAAATTTAGTAGTAAATCCTTTTATATATTATATATAATAAAAACCTAAAAGCTGAATGCGGATTGCATGTACAGTCTTTCATAAACGTCATAATAAACATATACAGAAATTTGAAATAGGAAAAAAACATTAGCATTTTTAAAACACGAGAATGAATAAAAACCTAACATGGAGAAAAAGCAATTTAAAGTTGTCATTGCAGAATATATTTCATATCATCCCAAATAAAAAAATCTAAATAACCTCTGAAATATTAAAGGCATAACTCTGAAAATTTTGATTCGATGAGTAGAACGATAAGAGACAGGAAATTAGGCAATAAAATAAAAATCGATATGTTTGGCATTTTTCAGGCGCTGTGTCTCGTTCAGGAATGACTAGTACACCAGTCCCTGGAAAATAATTTTTATGAAATCCTGCTTTATAAGGTATTAAGTAGATACTACTCAACGCATGCATATATGCCTTATGTTAACCTTTAAATTCGATAGAAATACTCCTTCCATGCAAATTTGCTCACATTTCCGAAATTTACAGAGTCAGCAGATACTACTGGTTTCCCTATAGTGAAGACGTGCTCGAGTGATTATTTGCACAGAATACTCATTCTGAATACCATTGATTGTGTCCACAATTATAAGTACATATTCATCGCAGAATTTCGTGAAAACGCAATAAATTTAATAACATCAGATTGCAATACTGCATAATATATACTTCAGAGACATGAGTTTCGAAGAGCAAAAGTACTTTAATTTCGTTTCCTAATTTTTTTGTATAAATTGAAGCTGCGTGATATTAATAATTGTGTTATATAATTTTTTATTATGAATTGATAATTCTGGCCTCACAGAACATTTGAAATAAAGACAGTAAGCCAAATATGCCAATCTCGAAAGTTAACGTCGTACTGGCAAATGAAATTATCTGTTTTGTGAGTTGCTGAAAAATGTTTTAAAAATCTAGATTTATATAAAAAAATTGCAAAATTGAGAGAAAGAAGAGAGATGATATGGTAAAAATATTTTCTTTCCTCAACTTTTGATCTCTTCCTATTAATATCAACATATTTCGGCGGAAATTCTGTCCACTGCGGATTTTTACAATACGAACCCAAAGTAAAGTTTAGTAATTCTGGATACTACAATGCTTAAGACCTAATGACGCTTTTATTTTTAAAGGAATGTAGCACATATTACTATTAACTTTGCAATAAATATTTATTACTTTTCACACAAAAATAAATGAAGCATTGATGCACCATGAAATATCGATTTTCTAAGGAACAGTCTCCCTCTTATGGGCACAGCAAGTACGTGAATGAAAAGTCGCCGGATAAGTAAGCGGGTTCTCTGTTCTTTACGTAGGTACAGTAATGGTGGGGCTGAGTTACCACTCACCGATGACGATACGTACCTCCTCTGGAAGGGGCCGGACGTGCCCGGTGATGGCCTTTCGTACTCCGACCTCAGTAACCGAACTGTTGCAGCAATCGTATCCCCTAAATTGTCTCTAATTGATCTTCAATTGTCTCCTAACGCTAAGGCAGGAGGGGGCAACTCTTTAAGGGTAAAGTTCTCGAAAAATACACATGGCTCCTTTTTCTTGCTCTAAAAAACTCGATTTACATAAATATTTGTCATAAAAATATTAAAAATATCAGAAATTTATATTGGCTAATTTCTTTCGTTATCTTGAAACTGAGAATTTATTCAAGTTATTGTATTATAATCTATATTCAGTACATCCTGACATTTTTCATTTAATCATATTCGCCTCATAGAACGTTTAATTCCCTGTATTAATAAAGGAATTTTTTAAATAATTGTTATTAAAAAATGCATAAATCACATATTGTGGCTGCTGAGAAAAAAGAAATTTCGAATGTTTGAAATTTAAAGTTGCTAGTGGTCCCGGATATTCAAGTGTTTCATTAATATACACCGGCGGTGATTTTTGGGTTGAGAATTATTAGAAAAACCCTATATGGGTTGAGAATTGATAAAAAAGGAACTTTGAGGCATGAAGAGCTGGGGATAAATGAGAAAAAAGCTGATATAAATGTAACCAGAATGAAAAACACAAATCTGTTTATCTGAAAGAAGGATGCTACCATAATCTAGTTAGTGTGCTTGATAGTGCCAAAAAGTCATTCATTTATTTAATCTTCTAAGGTTCGTCGAAATTAATACTGATATGAAAAGTTTAATTAACGAATAAAATTATTATAAGAGGCAGAGAACCGTTGATTAATCCCTCTAAGTATACCTGACCTTACATGAATGCACAGCTGTAATCGAACGGACACAAGGACACGGGGCCATAGTGGCCTAGTGGTAAGGTTTCGGCCTAAGGGACGGAAGGCTCCATACTCAAACCTTGATTCCACTGAATATCAGCATGTATATGGGTCTCTTGCTGTCTAATTCATACGTAGGGCTTGAAGCGTCCTCCCGCTGTTATGGTACAGGAGTTTGGAGAAGGGGCGCCAACCCATCTGTCGGCCTCGTCATTTGACAGCGGTTCAAAGTTACGAGGTCTGTCCTAAAATCGCCCTCGTGTTACTTCAAAATGGAGCATATATAACTAAACTAAACAAGAAGACCAAGAGTGTTGATCCGGCAACCGAGAGAGCATGGGAGTGGAAGACAAAAATTAAAATATATTAATAACTAATTAAATGTAAAAAATTGTAATAATTAAAATAACTAAAAATTATTTTAATTACTAATAAAATTCATTTTCTTTTAATTAATTAAAATCTCAGCAGAATTTCCTTCTGCTGGATGTTATTTAAAGTTTAAAACTCATCCTTAACTTTAGGAGGATAATAAATAATAAATTAGGATAATAGGGATAGGATAATAAATTAAACTCCATTTTTCTATCTTGTTCTGTTTTCGAGTTATTCTGTTCACATGCAGAGGAACATACATAATATTAAAAAAATGATTTTTTTCAGACTTAGGGAGTTCTAAAACTTGAAGGGAAATCCCGAGATAGAATATTCTAAAGTTTGAAATAATTTGTCTTTGTCTCGTTATTGATCGTTATATCGATCATGAACAGGAAAATGCCATTCAATGCTAGAATGTAATTAGCTTAAATTTGATTCTAATAATTATTATTTGTATTTAAATTGTTCTTACTCAGCTTAAGAAGACAAGGATGTATGAATGCTGTTGATATCTGAAGTAATAGAAAAAACACATCCTTTCAGGTGAAATTTACAAAGCTTTATTCAATACATGCAATATCAAATCCATTAACAGAATTAATTAACATTTTTTGGAATACTTTTGTTCTAACCAAATTCCTAAAACATTGGTTGGAAATAACAATAGATGGCTCCCTAATTAAGGAAAAAAACCTGTGGGCATAAATTATTCTACATAAATCGTCAATCCCTCCCCTTTTTCTAATATACAATATCTCCTTTAAATTCACCCATTAAGAACGTAAGAGCATTTTACTTTAAATGCATCATTGTGAAATGTAATTCTTCTTTTCTTTTTACATTGATTACCATTTATGTTTAAATGTCTGGATTATTTGAGATATTTTCGTGTTTTACGGAAGAAACATCCCTGTATGGTGTCGCGAAAGGAGGATGTAAGGGTTTGAATATTACTCTGCTGTTTATTGAATAATATTTAAACCCTCTACAGAGGGTGTTCGCACATTTTTTTAGACGATTTCGTTTCGCAGTAGGAAATTTTTGTTTGCTTGGCAAAATGTATTTTCACAACAATTTCATTTTTGAAGCTATAAAGTATCATCTGCTACCTAGAAGTCTTGTTAACATTTAAAATGGCGCTTTTAAAGAAGCGATGGATTGAAGGCTACGTTTTTGCTCTTTCCGAAGAGAGTTATTCTTATTCAGTCATTTAAAGACGCTGTGAAAGCCATGGTGTTTTTATATGTAAAGCCACAATAGGTAATATTGTTAATAAGAAAGAAAAAAAATCGGCCAAGTTTGGTTTCATGTGGAAAAATTGTTCCAAATACGTATCAAAGGAAAAAACGCAGTTCTTCGAATATTGCAACTGTGAGATCTTTAATCTTAAAAGAAAATCCTCCAAGTCAAAGGTTTGTTGCAAAATCATTAAGATTCTGAGTATTAACTCTAAACAAAATTATTAACACTGATTTGAATCCCAAAGAGGCAAAAAAAAAACAATTTTCATCGTCTTTATCCACATCATATCGCTGAACACAGAATACTCTGAAGAAATCTTTATGAAAAACATTTATTCCTACAAAAATGGAAAAAAAGTTGTAATCATAGACGAAACTTGAAACTTTTTAAATTAATACAAGAAAAAATTCAATTTATTATCATCAAAGAGGAGAAAAAAGCTTAAAACATGGTTCCAATCGCCCATCGCAGAATTTCTGTCATACGCGCGGCAGCGTTCACATATCTCGAGAAAAGCAAAAAAAAAAACGATTTTGAACAGAAAAATTGATGATGACGCATCTAACAAAGAACTGTATTCCTATCAACAGTTAGGAGAAACAATATGATAAATATTCTGTACATTTTTGTAAATAGCTGTGCTTTATTTGTGTATGTTGGAATTGTGTATCTTGAAAAGTATATGAAACGTTTTAACTCTGTGGTATTTGTAGTAATTAATAGGGCTTCCTGCTTCATTTCTAGGAACACGGAAAACGAACAACAACGACAATATCGCTTTTAGCTTCAAATTTATCCTCTTCACGAAAACAATGATATTAAATATTAATGATTAATAAAAGTTACTAACGGATAATATTAAAATTTGCGGATCAAACTGTTATACTTATAAAGGTGCATGCAAAGAGAGAGAATTCAATTTTACTATAAGCATAAAATTAAATAGAAATGAACATTTAGGTGCATTTATTTTCTTTTCGTTAATTTCATAAACAAGAAAGTAACCTATTTCTTTAATATACATTTCAGAAAATTATAACCCTTAATGTAGCTGTAGTTAAAACGATTCATTACTTTGTTTACTCGCAATACAAAATAAATTAGCAAAAGCAATTAAAAATTAAGATAAAATTAATAATTTGCAAAATAAGCCGTAACGTGCTTCGCTGGGTTCCTAACCATTTTGAGTTTGTTTAATTGTCTTCATTTGATGCGTTTGATTACTTGTCTACTCTTGTGATATATAAAATAGAATAGATTAAGATATTGTGTCAAATCTCTCCACTATTTTCTCGCATTAACCATAACCCAAGGAAAAAATAATAGCAAGCTGGATGCGAATATCTTCTATTCTAAGCATTAGTCTTCAATTCTATAGAAATAAATTCCAGTCCTTACAGATTCCATATCACCTTCCGTGCCGTTTCGGAATGCCTTGGTTGCAGTTGCATAAAAGGAATATTTATTCCAGCGAATAAGGAACAGTGAAATTGAGAAATCACTTAGCAACGGCCGGTATCTCAAATGAGATACAGAGTGGATACATATTTTCGATAACAATCCTCTTAGTTTTCACTGAATGGACATCTCTTGGTTCCTTTGGCATGTCTTTGAGTCGTTAAATGCGCCGGAAAGCATCAGCGCTCCATTTGGCTTCATAAATTTCAAATCTGTTGGTTCGGCTTGGTCTGGCTTGTAAGTCCTTTAGGCGGCGCTGATAATGCGAGTAGATTAGAAGCAGAAATGTGGAAAGTTTCAAAATAACAATAATGCAAATATCTTATGAGAAGAGTTTACTAGAAGATATGCAATGGATAATATTTACTTCTAGAGTACTGATATAATATGTTACAAAATGGCACAAATAAAAGGAGGAAAATCTACCAAAAAAGAAAAGGATCCAAATAGTGTTGGATAATTTCCGATCGGAACAGCAAATTTAAAATTCGGAGAGAATTAAAGAATAACCAAGAAAAGGTGCATAAATCGATTTATATATATATATATATATTCGTATTGAAATTTGAAATCCGAAAGCTTGTCTTCTTTAAGAATATTTCACGGTTTTCGTGATTGAATTATTTATTGTGAAGAATGGACCTTTTTGCTTTCTCGTATGCCATGTACAAATAGATGATCATGAAGCTGTCAAGAAGTTTAGTTATATTTTGCGTCCCTTTGTGTAGCAACACAAGGACCATTTTAAAATGGACCTTGTAACTTTTAACCGTGATTAGATATCGAGGGCGACATCTGAGACGGCACCAACTCTCCAAACTTCTGCACCACACCATCTGGAGTCTGGTGGACGGATTTAACGTCCACCAGACCCGCTTACATGGTGCTTCTTCAATGAAATGGGGTTTCAATCCTGGAACCCTTCGGCCAGAATTCCAGATTCCTTTCATGAAAAATGTTAATATGCACTCATAAAGGATACATTCCTATGTAGACATGCATTTATAGTTTTTTTGTGTGATAATTAGTTTCAGAATAAAGTGCAGCGAACGGATACTTGTTTAACGGACTGTACTTGCAGATAACACAATGTGCTGGGTATTATTTCCTCTAGCTTTTTCTTTCATTTAAAAAGATACCATTTGATAAAAAAAATATTTACACAATCAAGTTTTCCTTTTGGTGCATGCGTCAATTAAACTTTCTTTTTCATTGATTTTCAGATGTTCCTCTCCACATGCATTTGATTTGATTTTGAAAGGATATTAAATCCTAAAATTCTAAACAGAATTGCGTTTATTATTCATTACAAACTATTTATAGATATTTCGTATTATGCAAGCGAAATCACAGAAAACCAATACTCCATTATATCATAAACTAATTAACCACGAAATACAATTTTTCTTACAGCAAATTTAAAATTTAATGCTTTCTCTCAAATCTGTATTCGAACTCTATTTTTGATTTGCAGAAAAAAATTAAATTACAGTTTTCATCCCACAACTTTATATTACATTGATTTTTATTTCTGCTCTTTTTGAAGACTGGTAAGACACATCTGAATAAATGTAAATAAAATTGGAAGAAATAACATTTATAATATCATAGTTTAGTGGTATTATGACATTAAAGTTATCTCTCGAGATTTTAGACACTTTAATAATTCTTGAAGTGAATTTTGATAAAGCTATTTTGGAACGTGGTAACTACAGATTTCAACTGATTTCAAACAAATATCAAAATATTAAGGAATATTTATCATTGTATAATATAGGTCTTTGCTTTTAACAGATGTTTATTTGTTTAATGTTGGATAAATTGAAAGCTAAAATTTAATATTCAATTATTTTATTATAATCAAAATCATATGGTAATTTTGTTAATACTGATCGAAGCAGACATTTGATTGTAATTTTATTAATACCACAGAAACAGACATTTAATTGTAATTTTCTTAATACTGATAAAAAGAAATACTTTACTTTTTTTAATACTGATGAAAGCAAAGATTTTTGTAAATAATTCACCTTGAAAGAAAAAAAGGGATCATGGTTCCCTGTTGAGATTTGCTTCTCCTTGTTCAGTTCCATCTAATCTTGCTTTTATCTTTTCTTGAATGTGTGCTTTTCAACACTTTTATCCGAACGGTTCATATAAAAATTTGCAGACTACTTCCACTCTCAAGAGTAAAATTTTCTACAACGTTGTTCCAGCACTTTTTGAAGGAACATTATTAATTAAAAATGTATTTGTTTTGTAAATGCAGGGAGTAAAATATGTGCATAATATAGATGTGGAATAGTGTACATTGATTGGTTTAAGATAGTAAATATAACTTTATAGGATAATGTATATGTAGGGACAAAGAATGTACCTCCTCGAGAGACAAATAATGATGATTGGTATCCATGGAAGCAATATTGTATACAAGAAGAATGAAAACATTGGATAAACCCTTAAAGACTGCGATGAAGAACAGATGTTGGATTTGGAGGGGAGGCAAGGGCTACTATACCTAGAACAACTAGTTATCATATTTTCCTTACCGTTGGGGCATCTATAAATAGCAAAAAGCATAAAGTAAACAATTTTAAGAATACAAGGAAATTAATAAAATCTAAAAAATAATTTTGTAGTAGCATATATGTAAAACTGAAGAAATACAATGACAACTCCACAGCCTTTTTTCTTTTGGGAACGTTGAATGGCAACGATGAAAAAATGTTGTCTCTAGAATTAAATGTATCTTTCTAGTTTTATGTTTTTGAAAATAAATTGTAGATATTTCATGTTAAGAGAAAAATGTATGTGTTTCGTGTAAGTCGAGAATGAATACCTTGTTTGGCGTCATTCTACTTCTTCTAATGCTTTTGAATACAGTACACCGTTAAAATCCTTTTAATACTTCTAATTATCACTTATAGACAATGTTTAAACCTTATCCTTAGGATTAAGCAAGGTCCGACGGCTTTAACGAATGCATTGAAACTCTCAATCTGAGTCATAAGCCCCAGTCATCCGGTTACCAAAAAAATATTGTTATAAAGATGTAATGTCGCTTTCCTGCCTCGCTTTTCTTATAGTTGAGGAGGGAGTTTTACAGGGGTAAGCATGGAGTGACAGGCAGCGGCCATTCCAAGACCCATGACCTTGGCGACCATTTTGGCGACCTTGGCGAAAAATCGATGATTACAGAAAATGAGACCCTTTTCTCGATACCTCTATTAGGAAAGAAAATACGCTAGAATGAACAAGAAAACTCCATGTGACGTCACGGCCTGTCGGGGAGAATATATAAGGGCCGCACTTGGATTAGAGAGCAGTGTGTGTTGATGGACTGGAACTTCTTTGGAGTTCCGTCTGCAGTACGAGCTGGAAAGCTGTTGAGCTGAGCGCTACTGAAATTGCTGTTATTGTCCGTATTTATGATAAAATACGGGCAATAGCAGAAAATTTTTCTGGCTGTTTGTGTTGCTAAATCTCGAAATGCTGAACTGTTATTACCTGTGAATTGTTCTCGGTTTACGTTGCTAATCTGTGCAAGATCTATTGCTTCCTGCTGCCTGTGCTACATGTTTTCCTGCATATTTGTGAATAAACATTAATTCTCCATTATCCGGAGTGTTGGACTGTTTACACCATACACCCACAGAAAGATTTTTATAACAATATATCATTTTCGCATGGGAAACGTTTCCTTGCCTACTTGAAACGAGTTTAATTTTTCAGCTATACCGTATAGACAGATTCATCGAGGCGTTTTATAAAATATTATGTTCGCTCTGTATTCTGCCTACCACAGAAGTATATTTTGTAAGCCTTGTAGCAGAAAATTACTGGATCTACTACTACTGGATCAATGGAAATAGTTGGATAGTACCGTAGTTTCATCAATTATAAAAGTGGTATACTTTATCTGTTTCATTAATTTTTATAAAAATCTGTTGTGGCAGTTCAACCGACTAATAGTCTTCAATGAACTTATAATCTTCATATTTAAAATAGTTGGCAAAACTAGAGAACCAGTACCTCAACCCCAACCACTAGAGTGAATTCGATCATTTTTATGATGTATCGAAGCTTATGACGTCTAGATATGTCATCAAGGGCTGCCTGCCCCCCCCCCCCTTTCATATTCGAGAGAAATTGAGAAAATTCTTCTCCACTGCACATTCTCCTATGAGCAAAAACATTCAGACAGTCCCCCAGCCACAACCACTTGACAGATTTCGACAAATTTTATTTCATATGAAAACTTATGACCACTAGATATCTCATCAACGGTTGCCTGCCACTCACCACACTTCATTTTCGAAATATATCACAAAATAAAACTTTGGCAGAGTCCTTCATCACTTACAACCACCAATTCGCCAATTTATTTCACCAAGTTGCAAGTATAGTCACAGGCTATAAATATTACGTGCGAATAGCTGGTTGCCCAAGACAGTTAATATTATGCAAAATAATTTGTTCATTCTAAAAGCTTCTATTAATATTTTTTTTGTTTTTGTTTACTAATACCCTATCGCCTAGCCTGTATAATCATCCTGTTAGTTAAGTCCAGGATTCAAGGAATTTTTATAAACATGAAGTGTGGCAGCTTGTTGAATAAGAGCGACCTGGGAACACCTGGATAGAAGCCTGATTTTAGTTGCAGAATATAAGGTAGATTGTCTTTCTGGGACAATTTAAGGAAAAACTTATTTGAAACACATCTGAATTTCTCTTGGAAAAAATCATCGAGAAATGTGCAGGTCACAGCAGAAAATCCACTGGTATAGCGCATATCTGCCCACCGGTTTTCGTTTAACGGTGGTTAAGTCAAGAGAAAACCCGGAACTTTCTCCTTCCGGTTCAGATATCTCAGCAAAGATTTCTCTTAGCCCAACTGGACCATTTTAAATCATATTACAGAATTAAGTTAAAATATCAATAAAGATGTTTTTATCTTCATATATTAGGCAAAATAACTGATCCATTTTAATCGATAATTTATTTATTGAAATTATGTAAGTCAATCACTTCATTTATACGATTTATTCATTTATGTGTTATACAATAGCTGAAAACCCGTCGTTGTTCTTAATCCGATATGTCCATACTCCGTTTCTATTTTCTTCAAATATTGTCACTAACTCCCCCCCCAATTTAAATTCCCTTCTAATCATTTTTTGCCTATCTAAAACTTTTAAATCTAGCCTTTATTTATCACCTTAAGAAAACGCGAGTTTGGGAAAAGAACGTTTATTTTAAAATTTTATACAATATACCGTACAATAACTATTGCATATTAACACTACAATTGGTGCTGCATTAAATTCAAAATGAAACTTTTTATTTGAACCAACTTCTTTTTATACTTCATTGTATATTTATTTTAACAATTATTTTTCGTTGCTATTCTGGGGAAAATAAATTTAAAATATATAAAAATAATAATATATAAAGAGATATGCTACATTTTTACAAAATCGTATGCAATTAATTCTGAAAGTCGATGAAAAAAATTCATTTCCAAAATAATACTTTTTATTCTAACAACTTTCTTTAATGTGGCTAAAAATAATGTATAAAGAAGAACAAATAAAAAAATAAATAAAAATTGGTGAACATTTCAATTATACGGAAGCATAAAGCATATACGTGAATAATACTAGAAAAAAATCTTTTGTATAAGAAAGGTGTTTCCGATAAAATTAAAAAATTGCTAAAAATCAGGAAAGTTACTGAGCAGGTTTAAATTTCTCTTATTAGAACGGAAAAACTCTATACTTTACAGTGATATAAAAATCATCGTTCTCCAATGAGAATTCTACAGAAAATTCAGGAAAATAGGAAACCACTTAACTTTAAATAAATAAATATCTAATTAAAATTTTAAAGTGATTTATTCAGCGTGTTTCCTCTTGCTCTAATCCATCACTGAATCAAATTTGGTTCCGGTAAGTCAAACGGTCTGGGCATGCATAGAAGAGAATTAAACGAACATACATCTATACATACTCAGAAAAAAAAATTATATATAAAATGCAAATTGATCATGACAATACCAACGATTAATTTATAATTCTTATTTGAATGCAAATTTTGGGAGTGCAAACGATGCAATTCTTTCTCTTCAGCAAGAAATATATTATATTATTCATGCCGCTGCAAACACTTACGTTAATGAATTCATTTTTTAAAGCTTTATTTTACCAACCAATGCTTATATATTTAATTAAAAATCTCTATGGAGTTTCATTTATGGTTTCTGCATTTCAATAAATCTTTAAATTCAAATAAATATCTTATTCTTTCAACTTTATTTGCTTAGACATTAAAAATGCATAGTTAGAGATTTATTTATCTCATCGGTGAAAAGAAACCAAAGAAAAAATTTTCTAAAATCCACTCGACTGAAGTATTCATTACAATTTATTCACATACAAGGATATTGATTTCAGGAGTGGGACTTCAGCAGTTAAAATTTTGAAGTACATCAAAGAATAAAACACTTTAAATTAGTTAAGAAATTGAAGAAAAATGCCACGAAATAAGAATGATCCTCAATTAAAACCGAAGATCACTACGAGTCACTACAAAAAATATCCCTTATTATTGTAGTATTCATTAAAACTGCTGAAGACTTTTAGTATCATAGAATTTTGTACATTTTTTGTTCAGTCGAACTAAGAACACATATCAATTCATTATTAAAAATAGCGTAGTAATTTTTTTAAAGAAATTAATTCAATAGAAATCTCAAATATTCAACAACATAAAAGCAAGCATTGACATAGAAAAACTGCAAGCTAATCCTCAAAACTTTCATGAATAAAATTATTGAAATTCCATAAGTGAAAAGATTCGTAACCTGACTTTTTCTTTGTCTGCTGTGTCAAAATTAAGAATTCATTCCATAAAATTATGTTAAAACAAAGAAATTAAATAAGTTTAAAGAATTTTATTTGAAGTGGTTGTACCAAAGTGGTTGATTTTCAAAAATGTTTTAATGCTTATTGATTCATTTTATCTTTTTGGGAAAACAAACTAATATGCAATTCGGTAAATTCTAAGGAAACAACAAAAGTTTTTTTCCTTCGACATATAATTTAATAAATGTGAAACCGAATTTACCTTTCAAAACTTCAGTGGCATGACTGAAAAAGGAAATCGAATAAAAATTTTGTGAATTCTTCAATTAAGTTTTTAATTTCAAAACAATTGTGATTGTGATTATTTCTTTTAAAATAACAGAAGGAATGTTTTCAATAATGTCACTTCTTTATGATGCCTTTTAAACTTTCCCAATATTTCTTTCAAATCTTCCCTATATACATAATTTAATTTTTTAACTTTCTTTAATTATATTTAACGATACTTCATTTTTAATTACTTCTACATCCATCGTAAGAAGCTAACTTCTACTTTCACTTCGAGTCAGGAGTCTTTTCAGAGGATACTCTTTTTTCGAATATAATCTCTCTGCACATTGTTAACTGCTCTTTTTTGCTCTGATTTTAACTGCAGCGACAGCGCACGGCCGACGTTCTCAGCAAGAATGATCTTGGAGTGGACTCGTAAGTATGATCTAAGATGCTAAAATAAACTAAACACCTTTGTGATGCCTGAATAAAGAAAATTTTACGTTAATCTTGCATGTACTATTTTTGAAAATGCCTCTACAACACTCTGAAATTGAAGATGTATAATTTTTCTTTCATTTATGTAAAATTTAAATTTTTATATTTTCTAAAAAAATTGTTTTATTTTCTTTTATGCCTTTATATATATATGCAATAATAATTTTGTTGGTGTAGTCGTTAAGTAATGAACAGGCCGGGTAAATAACTATTTTTCATTTATTATCAATATATGGGAGAGTGGCGGAATATACATACATCTCGTTTGAAAGTTTTAGGTCGAAAAAGAGCGAAAAATCTTTGCGTTCTCTCAGATAGGAGATTAGCATTTAGACACGTGATCAAAGTAAAGGGAATATTACCTATTTTTAGCAAATTACGTAGGTGTTTTCGGGAAAAGTCTGACGCCAACAAGTCGTCGAGTCTGGTTTTCTGTGGGCGCGTGGAAGCGATTTAAATATTCTTTTACTAATAAATATGCCAAAATGCGTGATTTAATATACCTCCACCTCGCGAAGTGAAACTGGAGTTTAAGAAAAGTTATTTTTGAATACATTAATATTGTACTAAGATTTTAAAATATATAATATTAGAATTTACAGTAAAATTAAGTGAAATTATTATGTATATATATATATATAAAAGAAGCAAAAAATAAAAAAAAACCAATAAAATAAAAGAACTACAATAATAACTTCAACTACAATTCCTTTTGTAAAGTCGTTAGGACCAATAGAAATAACATTCGATGCCTTTGCAATAGAGAAGAATATAATAAATACATAGATCCCTTCCATAAACACATTTTAACCGGTAACCTAGACATTATTGATAATAAAGAACTAATGGAACTAATGATCAAAGGTACAAAATTCCGTCCTATTTCCTGCATTATAAACATTTTCGAAAATTTACTTAATGATTTGGATAACTTTTGCCTAAAACTTTACGCCAAATTAGATATATCAGTGCAATTCTTCACCGAACGGAAATGGTCAATATACTTCAACGTTAAACAGTTCATGAAAAACAATTACAAAAAAGATAATCATAATTAAGAAAAATACGACTACTATAGTATCAAGGATAATATCAAAGTTCTTCAATAACAATTCATCATAAACCCTAGTGATAAAGAGGCCGGCAACTTTGCAATTATCTGCAAAACATTCTATCTCGAAATTTTAGATAAGGAATTAAAATCATCAGAAACTTACAAACTCAATAAATCAAATATTATCACCATGAAGAAAAACTTTTTAGCTCTTAGAAAAAAATTAAATGCCATAAAGCAAATAAAAATCTACCATATATTGTTACATATCCAAAATTTCATAAACAGCCAAATAAATTCAGATATATAACCTGCGGCACTAACACATACATGAAAAAACCTGGAAATATTTTTTCAAAACATCTTAATATCATAATAAATCATATTGAGCAAGAAAATTTTACACGGATTATCAAAAACAATAACAAAGTAATTGAATTCCTTAAAAATAAAAAAGTTTATACAATAGAAACCTACGACCTACAAAGATCTTTTCATAAGTATTTCAATAAATAAATTGCAAGAGGTATTTATGAACTATTTCTATGATCTTAAATATCTTTTGAAAATCCCACTAACTTTACGTGAAGACCTCATCAACTACTGTATATTCAATAACTTTATTTTTAACGGAGAAAATATTTTCCAACAAATAAAAGGCTCCCCACGAGGAACAAATTCCTCATGTTTACTAGCTAACCTCTTTCTTCATTTCTTCGAAAGGAATTTCGTTTTAAACCTCCACTCTGCTTTCCATTTTATTTACGATATAATAATTTTTAATTTTCAAGACTTCAGCTCTATTTGCAATACCATCTACCAAGAAGAACTCAAACTTATTAAAACCAGCAACAATCAAACTCGAACGATTTTTCTTGATTTATGCTTAGACCACAAAACGACTTAAAAATTGACATTCACGACAAGAGAAACGAATTCAAATTTAACTTCAATAAACTTATTTTTTGGAACTCTAACATCTCATATAAAATCTACAAAAACACAATTATCAATCAACTTATAAGAATCAACAAAATTTGCAATAGCACTAATTCTGCCAAAAAGCAAATCATGCACTTAAGAAATAGCCTCAACATTCCCTCTTCAGTTTACGAACCTCTGATTAATGGATTTAAGATTCATGTAAAGGATTGTTTATCAGAGAGATTTCGACGCGAAGTATAATCTTCTCAGTAGGGTCACTGAAGTCGGCAAGGTCTGATATTTTACCTCGAAAACTCATCTTTTATACATTTTTCATTGGGTTTTCATATTTTACTGATCTGATTTCTTTCAGTATTTCTCTACGCTTTCAATCGCTATCGCTCTTCCATTTAATTTTTATCGCTCCCAACATACTACACCTCCCTGGGAACAGCCAAAGGTAAGCGCGAAACTTGCAACTCGATACGCTGTTCACACACCCTCAACGCCGGTCTGTACCGTGGCCCTCCGCAAACACTGCCACATCAACTTCCGCTCTTCTGGTACATAAAATTTATCCTTACTTTGCTCTAATGTTATATCACATCGTGTTTTTGCTTTAATTATTCAAAACTCCTCTCTCTGTTTTTGGTGTGACATTAGGAATGAAAATCAGTGTTTTATGCCTTACGGCATAACTGATTGCAAGAAAATGTCAAAATGTTTATATTTTAGCCATACACAATAACTTAATCCCCTGAAGAAACGTTATTGTGGCTTAATTGCGTTTTTCATTTTACGTTTTATACTCTTTCATTTTACGATTTATACTCTCTCTATATATAAATCCAAACGACTTTTGCAGTGCAATGTGGGATTGGAAAGCATGCGAAAAGCTGTGATTGAGCTCTTTCTCTGGATTACCCAATACCACTTAATTGGTCGCTATCTTTTAGCATACAACCTAGACGGACATAAGTTCTTCATTTCCTTTCAGTAGGTGCAACCCGATTTCCCACGAAATGGATTTTTCTCTACGGAAAGCTAAAAAACTTCTTATACGAAACTTCTATCGAGTCACTATAGGAGCTTATTTCTCGAATTAGCGTCGCAGCTGAAGACGTTCGTGAAACACCAGGACTGTTCCAACGTGTACGTGATTCACTCCGTCGCTGATGCATTGCAGCTGGTGGTTTATCATTTGAGCATTTGTGGCTAATTTTTCAGAACCCAGGCACCCTTTCTTTGATCGCCATTTACTTTTAAACTCCACAATGTATTATATTTGTTTGTTTCGGCTAGTTCGAGCACCCCCTGAAGGATGTGACCATCAGTTTAGTTACACTTTGTATATGTCTGAAAATATCTGTGATTCTGAGACTACAAATCACAACGCTTAAAGGGGACAAGATGACATGAAAAAGAAATGCAAACGAGATTAATAATTGAAATCGACATATAAAAAAGCAAATTTTCTTTGTGGAGAAACAACGTGGTATTTCAATAAATTGCAAATAATGCAAAAGTGATACAATATGAATTTTTAAATCATTTAATTATACATCAAAAATGATTGTGATAAAACAATATTAAATAAATAAACATCTTTGATAAAGAGACAGGATCGAAACTGTTATAGGAATTTCGTACTCAAGTGATAAATGTTTCGAAATTGCTGCATTAAATTCATAAAAAATATATGCATTTGAATTCAGTTGGAACCAAACTCATAATACTCTAAATAAGGGGAATAATTCAATGTCGTTTTATATGAATACATTATTTTATTTTCTTAAAATTCACAGAAATAAAAGAAACATAACAATGTTTCGCTAATTCTTTCACCTAATAGATTCGCTCAGTAAATCCCGCAATGCCATAGAATTCTCCTAACGAAGGAAAAATGTGATTTCTCTTAATGCTTGCTCCCGGGTCCGTTTGTAAATTATTCATCATCACTAGCAACCATACTAAGCTTATAAGTAAGGGGAAAGTAATCCAAACACTGTACTTCTTTTTCTAAGCTCCTCAAAGGGAGATGCAGATTCGAAAAACGATATCTATTTGGAACGATATATTTCGATAGTTAGTGTGTTTTTGAAGAGGAGAAGTTAATAATCATGAGTTCTAACTTGAGTGTAAAAAATTTGTGGACAATAAGAATCAATTAATCGTAAATAGTGAAGGAGATAAAATGAATTTGTTATAATTTGTGAAGAACAGCAATGTTGAAACAATTTGAAACAGTGTAGTGATTTGCAATTATTTTTAGAATGATGTAAAATTGCAAAGACATTTTGACTCAATAAAACAGCTTTGAAAACTATCAACTAGAAAAAGATTCTCATGGAGTTTTTATTAAAATCTTCCTAAAATCCATTCGAAAATATTTAAAACAAGAAACAAATACTGAATGAAGATGACATAAAACTGTTTAAATCGTCATTTCGCCCAAGGATTAAAAGAATTTTAACCGTTCGTCCAGACCCCATGATAAGAAAAATTTAGATTTTTTAAATAAAATTATTTTTCTGATTTAAGAAATTACATCATGCATGTACTAGGCTAAATATGTTCGGAATACTCGAATTTAATCACCTGTTTTTTAGTCGCAACTGTCTAAGTTACAACTATTTTGATATAGACACTAGTTACTTATTTAAAACTGATTTCTTAAATCTAGGTTGATTCTGGAAACTATAGGCTAGATCGCAACGAAATTTTGTATTCATAATCTCCTGAGAATGCGGCTTCCATTTCAGAAGAAAAACAAAAGTTCATATTTGGCCATTAGGGGAAAAATTGCTCTGCGGTTTTAATAATTTGCATAAAATTGAAAGTATTCAAATTTCTTCTATCTATATAAAGAGTGCAAGAAGCAATTTTTTTATTATGCAGCTATTTTAGCGACTTTGAAACAGACTTTACCAGATTGAGTACTCGTGAAACTCTTTTACCAGAAAAAAACAATGGTTCTGTCGCAACCATTGGCATTTTGTCAAGTAAAAGGTTTGCACGAAGGTGCCTCTTACAAATGCAAACCTTTGGTGGATGCTTTTGCGTTTTGAAAAGTCTGGAACTTTTTCAATGAAACCTGGAAGGGGCGCCAAAACAATTGAAATGCAGAGGCTGAAGAAGTTGCAACTGCATTTATTGAATAACAACAGTAAATGAATATGATAGCAGTAGTGTTCGATATTTGGGCATTCATTATGCAACAGTGTGGAGAGTCCTGTGTAATATATCAAAGACCTACACATTATTACAATAAAGTTATTGCATGCAAATTTGTGGATTATTATCTTTTCGTATGTTATTACAAAAGATAATGATGTTGGATCTTTAATTACTGTTGTATCATGTTATTTCAGTTTAATATCCTCACATTTTCTCTTAAAAGAAATTTTTTTCATGTAATTTTCAAGAATAAACGACTTATTTGTATATAAGTGTCATTTTTCCCTATCAGTCAAAACATGAACTGATTTTTTTCCCTTTTGAAATCGACACCGCATACTCAGGAATGTATGCGCACAAAATTTGGTTATGATACAGCCGATAATATTACATAGGAGATGCTTAAATACCTCCTGTTTAAATGGGATAACCCGGGGTATAAAAGACTAATTAAATGAGTTCTATAAAAGGCTAGTGATTAAATAATAACATCAGGATTCTGTAAGGTTAAGTAACTCTAAAAATCAACATGAAAAAATGTCAGTCAAAAAGTTGCTATTATTTCCTAAATATCTTCAGACTTAAATATATTTTAGTATTTTGTACTTATTTGAAGTTATCAAACTTCTAATAATAAGGACTCTTTATATCCACAAACGCTGAAAGCCACATATTTTGTAGAGAATGGAAAGATCTCAGCAAAATTGACAGTAAACATGACTTCATGCTCCTGAAGAATAAAAAACTTTCAAAGGAATGCAAGAAGTCGTGAACTCTCAAAATAATCGAAAAGGAATGCCAGACAAAATTCTCGAATCGCTGAAATATCCTTGGTACAAAAGTCGCCAACGGTTCCTCGGCACATAAAGTACCCAAGGAGGCGCAATAAGTCTCAACCTTAAAAGCTTTTTTATTAGTAACAGAAAATCGAAAGGAATTGCTTCCATTTTGAGCATAAAAACGTTTCTCTAAATAAAAGATCTCGTAGAAGCATGTATCGAAATCATCTACTCTCTCCCGCTTGAGAAATAAAAAGAAACTGGTGATTCAAAAGCAGTCGTTACTGGAGGACTATCAAAATAACCGAGAGAAAAGCAGATTTGCTATTGAGTGTTTCTCTACTAGCGGATGTTTATAGTCCATAACCTACGAAATGGTTACTCTTTAAAATGCTATTTTTGCACAGTTCAAACGTTTTTTGTGGAGATTACTCTAACCTCTGTCACTACAGTTGTTGTTGATAGAGAATTTTGGAGTTTTTATAAAGGAATAAACTCATAAAATGGGTTTTGAATATATTCGTCTCCACCTCCATGTTTCGTCCATAAACTGTTATTTGTTTCCTCAATGGACAAAATACATTCGAAATCGATTACGGATTTTTCTTTTACATGAAAAGGGAATAACTTAAATGCTATAAACTTTTTATTCTGTAATGGATGTAAATCTCAGAAAAGCAGTTAATAGAATTTGATTGTTGTGTAGGATTGTGCTGAAATTCTTGAGTTGTTACTTTATAATGTAATGTACGATTCTTTGGATTGTGAATTTACAGGGTAGAAATAATAAATTATAACATATATAAAATTATTAAACAACTTAAGATAGAATAAAAAAGGACGACAAAGATTAATTTAGATTCTCTTTGTGTAGTGTCTTGGATTGTTTTGCACTGCAAAATACTTTTGCTTCCGTAATTCACAAAAAAAAGGTAAAAAATTGTCAATTTTTTAAAAACAAGATATATAAAATTATTTACAACCTATTACACAAAAAATTAAGTTTTGCCGATGGTTTTGTATTATTGCAAGAAGTGATTTTCTTTTCTAACCATTTATACTTACAGGAAAAAAATTACTAAATTTCACTCCTCTGAAACTTTTTAATAAAATTGTTATTACTACTTTGTTTTATTATTTATTATTTTTATATATTTTATACAAGCTACGAATTTTAAGAAAAGTCACAGAAAACTGTATCGTATTTCATTAAGGCTTCAACAACATCTTACTTGAATCTAAAGATGAACGAAGCAGTACTTAAATATTACTATTTTTTTTAATTAACAGTTTTAAGCTGTATAATATATAACAAATCATTGAGAATATTTAGTTTGTAACATAGTTTTCTCATGTTACATAAAGAAGAAAAGAAAATATCTAACGTATTGTTATGTATTCAATTTTATTACAGACAATTTTATCTTCATTACCAGACCTTGAATATTAAAATGAATCACTTCTAAATTATAAAATTTAAGGAAGAAAACGATTAATTATACACTCATGACAAATTCTGTGTATAAATATCCTTTTATCTTCTATAAAACAAAAATATAGTAAAATGCCGACCATTCCAAAAATTATTTCTTGAAATCCAAATTTCCCAACCCTCATTAGAAACATGGTAGTAGTAACTTGGGTCCTCTAAACTGTTAAAACTTTCCATACAAGACAGCTATAATTCGGCCTCTCTCCAAACGTTCTTGGAAGAAATGCATTTTATCCATTTCCGACGTAATGTAAAACCCGACATGGAAGACGAGAAATAGACTTAGTTTGCTAAATTCCATACGATTAGACTACTTGAATTAGAGATCCAACAGTTGTAGGATACATAATGGCGCCCTATATTTAAGTGATCAATTCCTCCTGTTTTGAATTTCTCAACTCCCCCCCCTCTACCATCTTCGGCAACAGCTGAGGAAGGGTGCTGATGGAGCCAAATTAGCTTTGAGATAAGATGTCTGAAAAGCTCGCAGGAGGCGAGATCAACAGAATTATTTCGTAGATTTATTGTGGATTCTTCAATTAAATGAAAGGGGGATATTATATTAAAAGGAGTTTCACCAGAACTGTGACATCAGAAAGTTAATTGGAACTTCAATACTTAATTTATTTTGCGTTGTTTGGTGAAATTTCCTCATAAACTCGTTTATTGTTTGTTTGGATTTGTTGTTTATTGGTATTTGCATCTTTTACGATAATTTGAATTTCTAAGGGGTTTAAAGTAGAAATTTTATGTTTAGATCACTAGTTAGAAAGGGGAAGTTTTGGCCAAAATGCATTGGATGATTACAACAGAAAAGATTAATGGAAAGTCATGGGAGGGAAAAAATTTTCTGAGATTACTATCACAAAAATTGTCTCGTTTCTAATTGGACATTGCTTAGTTAGTTAGTTTTCGGCTCGAAAAACTTCTAAATTCGCCCACACAATGTTCCCATTGTGCTTTTTAAGCATGCGAGCTAATATTAAATCATCTATAGATCTTGTAATCATATGTGTGGTGCCAGGCTGACGGCAGCCCACGTCATTCCCGCCGCGCCTCTAGCGGATCTAAGGAGAACCCGGTAGTTGACGCTATGACATCCAGACGGGATGTTCGAAAAAGAACGACGCTTGCTCAACAGACAATCTTAACGACGTAAAGATGTGTAACTCTGCAGCTACAGTTGATTGTGTTCTTGTTTTCTGTACATAGTTAATTTCATTTAATTTTAATTCATATCTAATCATTGCATTTATTAAGCCATTTAACTGTAATTAGAAATAATCATTAAATCTTTTCATTGAAAGAAGCAGTGTTTTGTTGGCCATCCCTGACACCCACATATGTATCATAAATATAAAAGAAACATCCGCAAACTTGGTTTCTGTGAAGTCTTTGTTGAAATGGGGCACCAGCACATTCCCAAAGTAGAAAGTGCATCTAAATAGATAGTAATAAAAATAAAACAGTTTAAGAACTAAGGATACAATTATCATTGATCAAGGAGTTTTCAACTTAAGAAAACAACTAGAACTTTTTTATTGATTGATTTTTCCCTATTACTAAAACTACTGGTTTATTTTTATCCAGATGTTTTAATTGATATTTCTAAAATTTTAGTTCAACGAAATTTTAAGATATTTTCTGAAAACCAGAGCTCTACTACAGACAGCATAAATTATTCCCTACATTTCCTCTCAGTTGCAGAATTATCCGTCATTATGTATGAGAATCCTTAGACAGAATTCGTTTATTTAGCCTGATTAGCAATAAACAATTCTTATTTTCCCCACGCAGGCGTCCTCTCGTAGATTCTATTCCGACCCCACATTGTATAGTGAAAGTATTTTGATTTAGCGAGTTCAATTACCCCTTACTGTTCTGACCATTAGTTTATTTACACCTTATGCAAATGCGATAATCTCTTTCAGAAAATTTAATCTCTCCACAAATTTCCTCGAAAAGGGAATAAAAATCTGAAACTCAGGTAGTAAGCTTTCATTAGCAGTCAATTCCGCATCTGAAAAAATCATGTAATCCAAGTGTATATATCGCAAAGAATAGAATGCATTGAAAATTCTAAGCAATTTAATTTGTGATTTAGATTTCTTAAGCTATAATAGCGTACCATTTCAGAGACACTCACGAGGACTGTTTTGATACAGATGTCGAAATTTTGAACCTTGTCAAACAATGAGGATCAAACGATTGGACAAAACTGAGTAAATGAATAGGCAAAAATTTTTTGAAAACTGCGAGGTATCACTATCGACGCGGAAACCAATTCAGAATACTGCAAAATGCGTTTATTCGTCCCTAAATGAATTTTAATTGATTTTAAAAAACATTCGCAAAATACATGAAGATAAATAATATTCTGCTTAAAAACTGACTCAAGGTTTCATGATGGTTCGTTTGCTTATATAGCTGATTTAATTTCTGAGAAAAATATTCTGAATAGGATCGAGGAACTATTAAAAAACTGTTTCATAATTATTTTGGAGTTAAGTATAGAAAGTAATATCTAAAAGAGACAGAAAATAGAAGAAATTTTACTGGCGAGTCTAACCGCTGCTGCATCCAGAAAAAATTGTGATGGCAAACCGAAGGAAAAACAAAATTGTAAAAGACATTAAAATGTAACAAAGTTAACGAAATACGATTGAAATAAGCCAAGGAAAAAAGAATCCAAATGGAAATACGTCATCGGAGGCCACTTCTCCATTAAGGATTCTAATTGGAATAGATTTTCTGTCGAGGAAAATGACTTTAAGGTCTAGATTAGAATGTTTTTCTTTGTCCTATTACATTTTTGTTTCATGATCATGACATACATCTAAAAACAAATTAAGACCTTGTGTTAAATTTATTGTCAATTTTCATCAAAAATTAATATACTTATAATTCGATATAAATTTCAGACCCAAGAACAAGAAAATTGCTACAAACTTCAATTGAAAAAATGGCAAGGGATTCTGAAGTACATATGATTCAACAAGCGAATAAATCAGTTTCAAATGTCAACCATTTGAATGCCTGGAAGTAATATTAAAATAACCTTTGAAATCATTGGAACTATAAACTTAAAGTAAGTATTAAGGTTAAAAGAAGCTCAAATTTAACTACTTTTAAAAAGTAAATATATTATCAATTAAACCAGGTAATGAAGGGATCAAGGAATGAATTAATCAAGGTCATCACTTGCGCAAATTACCATTTGAAACACGTTGCTGATAAATCGATTTTAATTCATTTACTACAAATATCATAAAATCCTAACACATATGAATGATAAAAATATTCAAATATCCACCTGACGAAGTACCAAGAAAATGTTTATTCCTTGAAATAAATGATTCAAAGAATTGATGATAGAATGAGTGCAAAACATTAAGCATTGTCCCAGGGATAATTAGTTACTTCTCATTAACTGACTAATAATCCATTGAATTAATCCCTCGGCGACGGAGAAGAAAAAACGAATCTCCCAATTAGCGTAAATATCTTGTCGACGATTGAAAAACAAAATCTTAAGGACGATTATGTGGGAATAGGAAAAAATGAGAATCGACAGACCAGAAGGTTTTGACCTTTGGGATGATTTCCTTCTATTTTCCATTAAATCAGATAATTTTTATGCTTACTGAGAGAACAAAAAGAGGGTTAGAAAAATTTTTTGTTGTTGAAAGCATGTCCTGGGAACGATTTAGCCGAGGAAACTTTTGTCTGAGACTGAATATTCAGTCTAAGAAAAGTACGTACGATGATTTTCGTAATGATTGCTATAGAAAAAATTAAAGGATGTTATAAAATAAAATAATGCTGATACAGCATTTATTGTTAAATATGTTTGGATTCTCAGATGCGTAATTATTATAAAATTAATTATATTATATCCAAGACGGATATAAATAATTGCGATGAGCCATGAAAAAGAGAACTTTGAGGTTAAATCCGACTCCTTCGAGGCTTCCTAATGTATACAAACCGCAGTTTGATTTTCTCTAATCTGCAGACTGCAACATATCTATTTGTAAGCGCATATGAAGTGAAGAACGTCGATACAGAAGCAATTCTAAATCTTCTTTAATTTTATAACCACAGAGCACATTGAATACTAATTGATTACGAAATTCAACCATTGGCATAAAAACGGTCATAAATGGTGGAAAAACTAATCTTGTGACCTAAAATAACTCGTGAGAAGTCATTACATAAAAGTTGTCACAGAAAATCTATTTCCTTCCTCATTCCGGGTCTTCACCAGCCAATGATCTTTTATAACTTTTCATTCTGACAAGATGATGGATGTAATATCTCGCTTCTCCACCAAAGACTGGTTTCATTTTGTCGAGGTCCTTTTCCTTTTTATTCACGGATATATCCTCCATTCAGCTGGTTTGACAAAGGATTATTTTACATTTCTCTATGGAGTCGGGGCAACTAAAAAGTTTTATGGTTGAAGGAGGCTTCTTAACTTTTCTTTACGCTTCAAAAGGAATCTAAGCAATAAAACTTAAAATTCGAAAATGAAGCTGCGTTTCAGAATTGGAAAATCAAAGTAATTTCGTTAGTTTCGTTTAGTTTCGGAAAGTTAGTCATTCAAATTCAAAATTTATAAAGACTTAAAGAGTTGAATCCTTCATTACATGAGATGTGATAATGCTTAAACTTTTAAAATAATGTTGTGTTTCAAACATACGCTGTCAAAATATATATTGATTGAGTTAATTCTTTCTGTTTTTTTCCAATTTGGTTTGGTTACTGATAGCACAAGTGCCAGTGTTTTGGGAATATTACTGCAAAGTCCTCTTTTATAGCTATTTTTTCGCCAATAACTTCTGAAATATTTCTTGTACAAATATTATTTCAACACCATTTTAAAGAGCAAAAGATTATCTTTTTAATGATAGTTATTATATTACAGTAAAATGTTTTCTCTAATTGTAATTTACGTCTGAAAATGCAATTTAACACAATTTTTAACAACACTTTCTATTATTTTAAAATCAAATTCAAACCAATTGACTGTTTATCAAATCCTTCATTCACGTGCGTTTGTCACTGTTAAAGTTAATGCGTGAAAATATTTTTTTTTGGATATTTTTATTTCAGAATCCAATTACTGTGGAATTAGATTTATTACTCTTTCTATGGGATGTTTTGTTTAATTTTGAAAAAAACTTAAATGATCCTTATGAGTGTGTTAAGTCTTTATAGGTTACTTAGTCCGGTTCCTATTGAAGGGAGGGGAACTAGGAAGGAAAAAAAAGTGTTTTATCGGTCTCTCTGTTACAAGAAGTCTTCCTAAGCGATGAATACTATCGAGATGAAATAAAGGCATGCCATTCTTGCTTCCATTTTTAGATCAACTGTACATTTTTCAATTTTCAAAAATCATTACTTCTTAAAATATTTAATTAAATAAAAAATAAGTAAATTTTCGGGATTTTTTTCTGAGTGTTTCGGCAATAACTTCTGAAATATATATTGCACGAAACCGATTTATATACCATCTTAAAGAGCAGAAAATTTCCTTTTTACTGATCTAAATTTAAATGGCATACGTTCTTTTCCTCCAATTTTCATAAATATTTCCAAATTCGTTTTAACACCAGAAAGACGGCATTTTCCATATATCTAGAAAGACCAGAACGGTCATTTTGACAGCTCTCTTTTAATAACCAAAAACAACATTTTTTTCAAGATTTCTTTGCTAAAGCCTGTTTTTTAACACATTTTGTTTTTAAATTTTACATTTCCTTAACAGTAATTTCCCGGTCATCACTTTTTCTTCATTTTATAATATTTTTTGTATTCAAGAAAATACAATATATATGCAATCTATTATTAACAAAATGCAAAATAAAGCACACGATGCAAAACGAAATTATTTTGAACTCTACAAAATATTTTAAATCTACATTATATATGATAAATACCTTTAAAAAGTATACATTTAAGAATATTAATATTACAAATAGATTTATTTACATTCCTGTTTAGTACAGTCTCTATAAGCACTCAGCTTTATCAATTTACTTGCACAACAGCCGCAAACTCACCTTCTGCAATCACAATTTTCATAGTTTTATTACGATATTGATTGATTTAAAATTTCCTGCGCTTCTTCCTTGAAGTAGTGTGTCCATCATCTATACCTGATGTGAAATCAAAAACCGTTGATGTCTTAGAAGAAACATAATTGTTTCGCAGCTCTTCAGCTAAATTCAAAATATAATCACGACAATTTCCTTGTAAATTACCCAAATATTGATAGCAGCTCAGTACCGCTTCTGTACACTGTTGTGCGATATTCAGTATCTTTTCATTTAAGAAGAGTCTCCATGCTCTAGCAAAATTCCCAAGAGTTACACACCCAATGGCAAATTACCTCGGTCCAGGCACTTCTCTCAACACGTTGTGCCGCTGCCGTCTTCCTAAAGAAACAGTATCAGAAGGAACTGTAGTCCACACAGTTCCATCTTTTGCTACTTCATTGCGATCGTTTAGAGAGAGAGAGGTGTTAGCTCTTGACTTTTTCTCACTTTTTTATTTTGCTTTTGACTCCTTCTGCCTGAAATATTTGCGAGCTGCGATTCGATGTTTATAAATGAATTTTCTTCATTTTCAGATTAAGAAGAGATATTGTTTTGAACAATTTCTCCAAAACATCTGAACGATGAAGTTGGTTAACGTTCATTGCTGGGTATAAATACATCTTGTGATAAATCAGATTTTTCTTCAGAAGCGGAAATGTGCAACATTTGTAGAAATTCTTTTTCCAAAGCATTTTTGTACTGATGGTTCTTCCCGACATCATGAGAGAAAATAGTTAACCCAACAGACGAAGAACATCCAAAGAAATGAATATATGTCCTTTCAATAAAGTAGATGTCTCGGGCACAAAAATAATCGCCGATAATCGCAATTTTCAGCCTCCTCCCTAGCTCAATTATATTCCTTCTCATCAAATCATCGTAGCAAAACAAAACATTAAAAGAGTAGTAAAACAATACAGTAGACAAAAAAAATAGAGTATAAAAGGTAACATAGGGCATGTTGTTTGTCCAGAGGTCAAAATGACCGCAGTCAGTCTTTCTAGGTATAAACTTTTATAGTGTCGATAATAACGAACGAAAACAAATAATTTTTATTTCACGTGTTCTTTATGATTAATTAGGAAAAGTCAATGAAAGAATAAGAAATCATAGAAAAAAGAAAGGAAATATGGGCGTCTGAAATTCATTTGCCTCAAAATGATCGCTATAGTCTTTCTAGTGTTAAATACAATCTGTAACAATGCTTTCTATTATTCAAATTAAATTCAAACCGATTTATTGTTTTATTAAATCCCTCTTTCTCATGTTTTTGCCACTGTTAAAGTTATGATGAAAAAATATTACTGTCGTTGAATATTTACAGAAAGGCAGAATATTTGCTTCCGCTTTTATTTTGTAGCTCATATATCTTTCACTTCGTGTTCACAGTAAATTACATTGGTCATATAATCTCTCTATGCGATGCTTCATTTAATTTTTGTAAATATTTAAATGATCCCAATGAGAATGTAAAATCATTCAAGAGTGAGTCCGGTTTCTATTGGAGGGAGAGGAGCTAAGGAGAAAAAGAAAGAACATTATGAGGTGTTTCCCCGGTCAGTCACACAAACACTAAAATGAAGAGAATCGTTGTTCGGATAATAGCAATAAAAACCAAGATATTAAAGAGCTTTTAACCGTAGCAATGATTGGAAAGGAAAAATGAAGTACCAGGGACTGATAGATTTGTGCCAGGTGGTTCGAACTATGGAGAAAAAATGAAGAGAAAGGTTTAACTGCTGGCTGAGGGGGGTCAGACAACACGGGGAAGGACGACCGAATATCAATGAAAGAAACTTCGGCGAAAAATAGTTTTATAAATTTTAAAGTGTTATAAGAACTTAGACTTAAAAATTTTTTTATTCCGAGTAATGGTATATCAGCTAGTCCCGATAAAAATATCTTTGAAAGAAAATGGATTGCTTATATTTCGATTGTAAAGCGTTTTCAAAAAGCAGAGCAAAACACTTTCAACAACAAAATGTATTAAAATAGTATAGCCTCTCACTCGAGAGGTAATAAGAAACCGGGACATTAAAAAGCAGTAGTAATAGAAAAACTATTAATGTGGTGAAAGAGGAAAAAGAAGACCTTCTATCAAACATTTTCTCCTGCACACAGGTTTATAGCCAATAACTAGCACTTTAAGATGCTACTTATAGAGAATTCGACCGGTTTTCGTGAAGATTGCAATAGCTTCTGTCGTTATTGTTGCTACTGATAGTCGTATTGGAGGTTTTATAAGAGGATGCATGTGTAAATGGATTTTCAGTTTTTTTCTCTCTCTATGGTTGGTCCATAAAGTGAAAGTTGTTTCCTAACTCGTATGATGCGTTTAAAATCTATTAGGATTTCTTCCAAGTGCAAAGAAAGTATATTTGCTATAAATTTCCCGTGAAATGTAACTGAATCTCAAAAATGCCTAAGCGAGGGTTGGATGTTGGAATCTGTTACGAAAGGTTGTACAGAAGTTTTTGAGGCTATAACTTTTTAATGCTGCACACATAGGTTTGGACTGAGAATAAAACGAGACAAACTGTATACACGGTGCACTAATAGTAGGGAACTTTGAATTTGCTTTACTAATGATAGAAAATAAAAACAAGAGAAGTCCGAAACAATTTAATTGTGGTTATCAAAGTACTCTTCTGGATATTTACCTTTATTTATATTTTTGCCAAGCATTGTTCATCGTTGGGTAATAATTTTCATATCATAAATAAAATAATGCAATATTAGAAGTAGGAACAGCATTTTTTAAAAGATTTATAATTAATTTCATATCATAAATAAAATAATGCAATATTAGAAGTAGGAACAGCATTTTTTAAAAGATTTATAATTTACAGAAAATTAAACGTTACATGAATTTCATGGTTGTTTATTAGAAACTCTGCCAACTGCAGCAGTTTGCAGAAAACAATTACAATAGTTTCTAATATGTGATAATTTGTTTATTGTATTTTATATTTAATTTTATTCAGAGAAACAAACTTATGTTTCAATACCACATTAATACCCAAGTTGCATTTTTTCAATATTATTTTGTATACTAATATGTCGTGGAATTAAATGAAAAATTGGTTACAAAAGCCTTCGTGAAAAAAAATGTTTTAATGCCCTCCTATGTCTAACTTCACTATTTAGCGACGTAATGTAAAATGCAAAAATTTATCAAAATCTAAAATTTTGTTAAATTTCAAAGAAATACATATTCTTACAATTGTATTTAATGGTACTTTTGTTAATTACAGGTAACATAAATAATAAATAATTAAACAAACCGACTCTTTTTATCTTATCATTGAAAATAAACTAATTTTGAGTCTGACTTGAAAATAAAAGAGTGTTACATTATCAACCGAGCGCTTGATACATGATTCCATCAATTGAATATAAAAGAAACGAATACTTAAAAAAAAGGTTTAGTAAAACTTATGCGCAATATAAAAAAATTATAAAATTATAGTCATAACCACGATATATTTTACACTCATAACCAGGATATATTTTACACTCATTACCACGATTTTTTTTATTTGTTTAGATTAAAATCTTTCAGTGGGTTTTATTAATTAGAGATAACAATGAATTGTTTAAAAAATGTTTACAAATATTTTTGTTTTGCCATAGTTTCTTGTTTTCGAAACGAGTGATTTATGTGAATTGCATATATACTATATGGGCATATCAAATTTCTTTTCCTTAACACCTTTTCAAGAACTTGATTCAATTTCATCATACTTTAAATCTGACTTTCACAGAAAATTGTGAAAAAAATTGTTAAATTTCATATTGGCTATAGAAAATAGCTACATTTGATCTAAAATACAGTATAGATAAACAAGGTCCAAAGGAGTATATAATGAAGTATGAACATTTTATGACCATTGAAGACGTAAAGTTTATAGGAAAGAAAACACTAAATTACATACCAATGGATAACATTGAACTAGACACTTTTAGCTTGCTTTCCCTTATGAACAATGAGATAAATAATACAATACGTTCAAATGGCAGCTTACGATCGGCGGGTAAGTTGTTGAAACTTTGGTTCTAGTATTATACATTTTATGAACCATTGAAGACGTAAAGCAGTTATAGGAAAGAGAAACACTAAATTACATACCAATGGATACCATTGAACTGTATGAATTCTTAAGCTTGTTTCTCCTGCTTAGAAATAACAATGGATAAATAATACAGTACATGTCCACTGGCAGCTTACAG
>BGPR01003864.1:67772-125704 GCA_013235015.1 Araneus ventricosus
ATAATGAAGTATGAACATTTTATGACCATTGAAGACGTAAAGTTTATAGGAAAGAAAACACTAAATTACATACCAATGGATAACATTGAACTAGACACTTTTAGCTTGCTTTCCCTTATGAACAATGAGATAAATAATACAATACGTTCAAATGGCAGCTTACGATCGGCGGGTAAGTTGTTGAAACTTTGGTTCTAGTATTATACGTTTATACACAATCTCTTTCTCTAAAATTTGAATCCCATTTATGTTGAATGAGGTGAGTAAATGAATAGTAAACTTTCACATTCCAGGCACCATCTAATAAATTTTGATTTTTTTTCTTCTATAAAACTGAGAGCAGATTGGAGGTCGGGTCAATCTGAAGATATTTTTCTAAAAGCAATATTCTCTAAAGTTGCTTAGAAACATGTTGATAATAACAGGTTGCTCTAATCTCTTGAATTGTGATTCACTCAGTTATTCGTTTGAGTGTCTATGCCTATGCACTTTTCCTCAAGCTGAGTCGAAAACGGGACTTAAGTCTTAGGACAGAAATCGCTTAGAATATGGTTTAGGTGTTAGTTGGCAAAGGTTTGACTAACTTTTAGCTTGTAGTCAAACTTCAAACAAAAGATTTCCGCTACTTGAATCTTTCTTCTAACATTCCAGTCCACAGTTATTGCTCCTCTCCACTTAAGTGTCTGCAGAAATATATTCATCCACTTGTCCAGAAAGACAAATTCCAGCTCAACTGATTTGAAACACCAAAAATGGTCTTCTTCAACCAAATTGTTTTTACTTAAACCCTAATTAGAACTTTGCTAATTGAAGAATTCAAAATATACATTCCCTTTTTCCATTATCTTCGTTATCGTTTTTTCTGATCCTTATCCCGCCGCCTTCTGGGGGTTTAGGATGGGGTGCTGAGGGCCGATGAAGTTATTTTTCTATAAAGATTTAGAAAAAGAGGATCAGCAAAGTTATTTTGTGATGTTTTTAAATTGGCAAATTGGATGGAACAAAGGTTTAGGCAAATTTAATTTCTTTGTAATTAAAAGGTCTTTCTATGTAGGGAACCGACATATGTGTAATTTGCTTGTTGAAAGTTCTCTTCAAACTCTTTGATCAACTTCTTGAATTTGTCATTTTCCTTAGTTAGATATCCCTCTATAATGTAATTTTCTAAAGGGTTGGAAGTTTTAAACTGAAATGAGCTACTATCGCAATGATTTCGGCTCAGATGTATTGTATAGCAATAATAGAATCATGAGATATTCATGGGTAAGTAATAGCATTCGAAGATAATTTCTATGCTGTGATGAACCCTTGGCCTACTATGCCTACTGGATTGGAAAAAAGAAAGAAAGAGAGTGGCAAGAGCAGTATAACAGCATGGACTGTTAACAGCTATGAGAATAATGTATTTACCCATAGTTCTATTTATTTTATCCTTCCACAGCGAAATTACTTTTGTTGAATGTTATATATAGAAAAGTCATCGACAGTAGAAAAATAAATCTTTAATGAAACAACTCAACATAGTAAATATAAAATAGAAACAATTATTATCACAAGTTTGGGAACATCACTTCACGTACAACACAGTTGGGTGGTGCTTGCAATATTATTTTCTACAGGAGTGGATAGTGGTTAAATTAATCCACTTTATGATTATTAAACCGCAAAGGCGGATTATTAGTTAAATACAGTCCACAGATTTACTATTCTGCGAGGTCAGACAGTTCCATACGTTGGCCATGCTGCAAGCTGTATAAGGGCAGATGGTTAGATATATAAATCCACAAGTTGACCACCACTAGGGCGGGTGGTATTTTATGGAAAAGGGATCACTGCTATGACGAGTGGCTGATCCATAGTTGGATTGAATTAATCTTTGTAGGTGGCGAGAGCCGTCTGCTTCCTTTATTGAAGTAAATATTTCTTTTTTCTGGAATTGTAGGTGGAGCTTCAAGTGCGCGTTGCCTAACAACATTCAAACGAAGAAAGGTAGATTCAGAAATTATTATAGCAACCTAGAGTTCAGTGGCCGTGCACTATCATCTAACACTGATTACTGTACTCAAAGCAAGGAAATTTGAAGTTAGTGAATTTATTTCGAATAATATGTCGAAAAACGATAAAATTCATTTGCAAAACTGTAAAAAGTGACTGATTTAATGCAAAAGGACCCCTACATTCACCGGTAATTTTAAAAAAGAGCTATAAATAATTCATCATAATTTATCACTGTCATAACTACATCAAAAAAGAACTAAAAAATGATATTTAAGATGGATGAATATTATTTAAACTAACAATTTTATAATGAGCTTGTACAACAGCAGGATAATATGAAGAATAGAGTATAAAATAATGTTTCAAAATTATTACACCTGGATAATTACAATAATATCTAATTTTCTAGAAATTGCTACAGGACATAATAGTATTTTGAATAGATAATGTTGAAAGTCAGGTCATGTCACTTAATATAATGTGCCATCAGTCCGCATTCTTGGCTAATCTGGTCTTGCAGATTTGTCTTTTGTCCTTAATCCTCTTTGTTTATACAGGTTTCGAGCTGCTGAAACGATACCCCATAAAGCTGGGCCCTAAAATCCCACAATGCAATATATATATTTTTCTAACACTGTTCAGAAAAAGTTTAAATGAATGCTTTTGAGTTTCTGACTTCTGAAAAAAATATGAACTACGGCTGTTAAGTGCATTTTCTAATAAAATGTATTTAAGAAATTGTTTTTCTCTAGTTACAAAATACATTTTAAATCTCGAAACAAGTGCATAGGTTACAGTGCAAATATCTAGAGTAATGACGTTTTCAGGTATTCGACTAAAAATATTAAAAGCATTGACATCCTTTACAACAAGTTTATTTATTTATTATAATAAATTAAAAATGTTGGACCCATAATAATTTTTAATTTATATCTCTACAGACGGTAGCACTACATTGATAAATTCAATTTTAATTGTTTTTCATATTTAACTATATATCGATACGTTATATCTAAGTTATTCTGAAATTAAGAATGCAAACAATTAGAATAATAAATTTCTCAGAGGAAAATCCAAACATATTAATGGATTTTTAAAATTTCAATATATTCAAATTGCATTCATTTCTTCTTCAGTTTCAGAGACATAATCTTTTTGTATAACTGATAATCCTTAATTTATGTATCAACCTTTTCAAGGCTTCCACTTATCATCCACTATTGTAGTTCATAGAATTTTGCGAAGAAATACATTTTGTAGAGTAATGTTTAAAAATAACATCACTTCTCATCTAAAATTCAATTTTAACAATAGCAGTTGTCGGATATAAAATGAGACACCATCCCTCCAATCATTACCACCCTCATCGTTTAGATTCTCAAATCCCCCCCTCCCTTTACTGCAGTAGTTATGGAAGTGTGCTGCGATGGAGTTGATGAAGTTCCAATGCGCTCGGAAGATTTAGAGAATAGAAGATCAGGAATGTTGTTTCGTAGAATAAGTGTGGATTGAGAAATAAAATGAAAGGGATGGAAATATATTTATCCTATTAATATATTTAACGGGCTGTCTTTAAAAGAGGGTGATAATTTGAAAGCGATTCCAACTTCTATGTGCAATTCGTTTAGTGAAAATTTCCATTCAAACTCGCTTATCGACTGTTTGAGCTAGTCGTTCGTCTGTTCCATGTCTTTTCAGACCGAAAATTTAACTTTCTGGTTGATTAGAGGAAGAAACTTTAGTTTGAAACGAGCAGCTGAGAGAACGATGATCTCCGAAGATAATTTGTGCATTGGCTACGAAGACTAATTTAAAGGATGGAAGCTGCATTTTAAATTCATTACCATGTGACGATAAACATCTGTTAGTATTATGCTTGGTAATTGTTCTAACAGAAAGGGATAGTTTCAAGGCCCAACTTTTTCTTCTTAAATTAAGTAATCCAAAGAATTTACAAATATTTTTTTATTTGTATCGATGCGTAATTATTTACTTACCAATAATCATTACGTCATGCTTTGTCAAATTGAAAAGGCGATAAAAAAAGAAACGATTTTAACATTTCGTATAAATATGGGAAAGTGGGGTAAAACCGGGTATCTAAGCCTCGAAAGCCTTGGCAGCTGAACTAAGCTACTCAGAACTTGTGAAATTTTATTAGAATATTCATTGTATATTGGAGTGCAATATATATTTCAGGAAAAGTCGTAGTTTTACCATATTTTTAACTAAGCATATTTTTATAAAAAAAAAAAAAGTCATAACACCCTGTTTTACCCCGTTAGTGGAGTAAAACATGCTAACTCTATGGGAAATTATGAAAACGTGATTTTCAGAGGAAATTTAGCACACATTTTTATTTTTTTGACAATTAAAGAATATTAATTACAAAATTCACATGTAAAGCGCCACTGCAACTTTCGTGGGCCGAGCTAAGAAAATTTCTGCACTGAATTAATCTTTCTCATTTATTTAAATTAGAAAATACATCATTAAAATATAAACAATCAACATCTGATGTATTTTTATCGTCTTCATCGGAGGAATCATCAATACTGACTTTCCCGGTCTTACGCCACTTGGAGTACCCGGTTTTACCCCGAATGCAGAGGTTATAAAAATGAAATAGAACCGGGCAAATATTGGACTAAATCTTTATTGTTTGATAGAATATAAATCCATAGTTAACTTATAATAATCTGTATTATATATAGTTTTTATATCTGTAATGATTTTTTAAATAAGGATGGTTTAAAATCAAACGAACATTAGAGAGTTGACGTCTTAAAACAAATAAATCTTCACAGACGCAGTGAATTCAACAGCAACGTCACGCCACTATGAGTGTTCCTTTTTCTTGACTAGTAGAGTGTAATTCCGTATCCGCCTACTAGAAAGGAGAACTAAAAACGCTAGAACCAAGGGTGCCCGATTTTACCCCACTCTCCCTACTTGTTGACGTTTAAGCATCTCCTTCTGGAAAGATGATTACATCCAGGAGTGAGAATACGGATACAAAAGGGCACTATCAGTGGGTGGAAGTTAGCTAATTATAAACGATTTACAAAAGAGTTAAATCCCCAAGAACGCTGAGAAGCGTTAATAAACTTGATTTCAATGCCTTTCATTATTTCTGATCGGTGTTTTGATATTACTCTTAAATTTGATTACCCCAGAACGTGTCAATCAAACAGTTTGTATTTGAACAGGCGTCTTAGATAGTTATTATCTTATATAATTGTAGAGAGGCAGCAAAAATCTCTAAAACTGACACGACCTAAATATGAAAACAAATTCGGAATGTCTACATATTTTTTTCTTTTATCTAAAGTCAACAACATTTCAAGTAGATCGTGTAGAGGAAGATCCGTATATATAGTGTATAATTATAACTAGTACATAGCCCATAACATGAGGTACTGTAATTAAAAGTAATTTATGTGTTTGAACATAATTTATTCACCAATAATTGACTTTTTATATAATAAAAACAGTTAATTTAAAACGGAAGATGTTCATTTATATGCAACTCTTTCGACAGATTCCTTGCCCATATATATGTATATTACCTCATTCACTTGTGATACGGCAATATAGAGTCTTTTGCGCATTGTGAACTTGAATAGTGTTTTCCAAATGTTTTCTTAAACCTAAAAACTCTTTCTATAGTTCCTATGCGTCTAAACATTAAGTAAGTCATTCATCGGTGATGCCGCTATAAAGGATGTTTTATGCGCTGAAAACTTGATTAATCTGCTATTGAGGACTTTCTTGAAATTTAAAAGCGAACAATAACGAAAATAAGTTACACTCGCCCTGCCTAAGCATCGGGAGTTTAATTGAATGAAGGTCATCACGACATCAATCGGGAACTGAGATTGGAATCTAATAGCCGTCACCGGTTACGACACAGCTCCTCAAGCAGGAGGTACGTCCCTTCATGGGAATGAAGGTAACTCAACCCCACACTATTATTGCACCTACCAGAGAAGCAAAAATCCGCTTAATTATCCGGCAGCTCCTCATCTCCGCATTTGAAGTGCTCCCCTCTCGGTGGGTTAATATATGAACAACAAATAAAAGAAAAAAGGCATTCATTTCTGAGAGTGACGAAAAATAAAGAAGTGGCTTTTACCCTTAGATAGCAGATGAATGCACAGGCAATAGTTTTCTGCAACTGGAGAATTTAACTGTCAGAAACTAATTCATATTACTAAGTAAAAGCAGAATATATATCTTAATCTTGTGACAATCAAAATTTAATCGTTTTAAAATAATTCCTTCACTCATCAAAAATTCTCAAACATGCGAAAAATAAGCAAAAATACAACTGACAAAATTTGATAATACGCTTTGTCAGCCCGAGTAAATCACTCAATAAGTGCGTAAAAATGTCTCAAGGTTTCGGCGATCCACAATTAAGTGCTTTTCATTAATCAACAAAAAATTCTTCTTAATCCATGAAAGAGAGTAAAGAATAAAATATGACTCTCCCAGTTCGTGTTAACATCTTGTCGACTAGTCAACAATATATTCAACACCATGATTGCTTGGTAGAGGGGAAAAAAGAACCCGGTTAGGTGAATCATTTGCCTTCTGTGCTCATTAGCTGAAAGCTAAAATTTAATTTATTGGTTAATGAGAAAGTAAGCTTCAATAGAACGGAAAATTTGCGAAGGTTCAATTTGAAACAAGGATTTGTGAATTTTTACAATCATGAGATTCTAGCTGATGCTTTTAAAGTAGAAGTCAGATTAATTGGTCTAATAATAGAAATGATTGAAAAGTTTGGTAATGGTTGTTATATTTAAATACAATATTGATGTTCTGATTTTGATGATGAGTAGCAGATGATTCGCAAAATGGCGGGAAATGGTAAAGTGTTTTGAAAACTCTAAATGCAGAAATTTATTATTTACTCTTAGAATTAAAGTTATATTATGTAAAAATGATGTATAATTTCCATGAGGATATTAACTTATTTAATATAGAAAATAATATGGTTTAAATGGAATTATTTAGGAGTACTTATTAACACAAGTAAAGAAATAGACTATGTATCTATATAAATAAAACTGAAACGCCAATTTTAGTACGCGATAGAAATCTAAACTACTGAATAGATTGTTTTCAAATTTTGCTCACGAATACTATGGAGCATAAGAAAGGTTTTGTGAAGGTTTCGTGACAATTAATTCAATAGTTAATTTTTTATTACATAAAAACTATCTTTCTACTGCACATGCCAAGTTTAAGCTCTTCTGCTGACGCATTTAAGGCTAAACGTAGAAGGTCGAATTTCCCATACATTCTATACAGTACATCATTGATTATTCCAAATAATTGGCAACTGGGGTGTACGGATAAGTGATTTTCCTGCTAACCGATCATTTGCGAACGGAATTATACAGGCCAGAGGGGCAATATTAAACAATGAATACATCATATTAAGTAGAAAACTGTATATACTTTTATCACACGTCTTTCAAATGCATGCCTAACATAAAATAGTAATACATTAAAGTAGGCCTACAGTTTAGGTGAAAAAGTCCAAAACTTTCTTTTGCTTCAGAGATGAGCCGCTGCTAAGTATGCTGCTAAATTTCCCACACGTTTTAAATGCAGCAAATGGACAGCATCACATTGTTTCTTGTTGTTCTAACTACTCCACAGACGCTTCAAGACAAAAGAAAAGCTTCCTCACAGGATGATCCCTTTTTAGCTCGGTTATTGTCACTAGGCTGTCTTTCTTGTCGTTAAAAGAGTCGTGGTTGTTTTATGACATTGGCAATGATTCCATCAACCGATAATACTTGATAGCCAGTGTTGCAACAGCGCTTCATTTTATGGGTGCACTTTTTATTTCACGCCTGCATAAAAACTGGAGTAATATAAAACTCTTTTATGCGTCATCTTTGGAATTCTCTTTTTGACTCATCTCTGCAATGTCGGCACCTTAACTTTGATTATATACTTTAACTTTATTTAAAATCTTTTATGTTTTATTAAAATTTATTTTGTTTATAATATGCATTAACCATTCGAGTCCTGCACAAGCTAGTTGAATACATAATAGTAGGGGAAAATAACATCGAATATTTATATGATTCAAGATTTGACTGCAATACAAGATTTAACACGAGTTACAATCCACACCAAGATCATCGACGTCACATTCGAGCCAGTCTTGAATGGTTTCATGGTCGCGTTCTTCGCATCCTGCATATTCTTTTATCAGCCCAGCTAGTTCTGAAATTGACTTTGCCAACTGGAACGCGTTCGGTTAACCGATATTTCGGTTAATTGGTGTTCGGATAATCGATTACTCTACTGAACTATGAAGCATCTGTCTAAATAAAAGTGAGAAGTAAATAAACTTTTTTACGTTTTAGAAGCGATGTCCTGGTGGTGAAACCGTATGTGTTGTTAAACGTGTGGCATCATCACCAGCTGTGACGTAAAGTGCAATTGCATGCATTTATAACCTGCCCACTTTGGTGATGTCATCCGTTAATCAATGGCAAGCAAGCTGCTGGAGTATTTAAGGCGATGTCCCCACCTGTTCAGTCTCTCACTTTTATTATCATCTCACAGCGCGCATGGTCATATGATGTTGAAGTTTAATTTATCTTTTTAACTTAATTGTTATATTAAATACGTTAACGTTCTAAACTTGAGTTTTTATTCCTTGATCTACAATGTCTCACCATGAAGAAACCCTTCTGAAGTAGAAGAGTATATATATGCTAATGATAGTGTAAAGCGCTGTGTTCATAGTAGCTAGGATATTGTACACTCTGCCTGTGCTAATGTTACCATGCCTTGTAACGAACTCGTGCCTTTAGCGGCTACATCATTAACCTTCACCGCCTCATATGGTATATTGATAGACTCGGGTTTAGAGTAACGTTACAAACGTAAAGTAGAAGACACCTCTGAATCGGCCCTCCTATCATAGATAATTTCGTTCTGTATAGTTGAAAGATTTAAATAAAATTACTCAATAGCTATTATTCACATTTATATCATAAGTATTATAAAGCAAAGGAAGGTTTCAGGATAATTAAGTAAATAGATGGTATTCCTAGTGTTGTTTGGGGTTGATTATCTTTATAATTAAAGAGAAATTAACTATTTCAATTAATTGTCACAAAACTTTCATTAAAACTAATCTTGTACTTCAGTATTTGTGAGCCAAATTTGAAGTAGTGAAATTGAAAAGAAAATTCAAATTGCAAGAAAATTGAATAGTATGCAGAAAATTATTTTCAACATTTTTTAAACATTGTTTGGCTCAACTAATATTCTCATTTTAAGTTTAAAAAACCACTTTAGTCGATTAAAGGACTTTATGCATTTTTTTATTTTTCAAAAAAAAAGTATTTTTAAATTAAAAATATTAGGCATGAATGTATTTTTATCCTGAGCAACGTCGGTTATCCGAGATAGCTTATAATACCGTTGATAGATTGCATAAACAAATATACTATATCCATTTTTATTGCGTATATGTCATTAAATTAATTAACATAAATTAAGAAATCTGCAGAGAAGGATTTAATTCGAACGTTATACATAAACTTATAATTTTCAATAGAATACTTAACCTATAGTATATAAATCGGTGAAAATATTACTTATAATGACGTCATTCAGGTGCACATAATCAATAAATAAACTGTGGTTTCTGATTTTCTCATTAAATAGCATAGAGCTGCTTTCTCAACCAGACAAAAAATCCGTTACAATAACGGAAGGATGTAATTTCAACCACACTAAGGACAAGCAATGCGAAGTGAATGGGATTCCAGTGCATAATATATACAATGATTTCGCTATTCTCTATTTAGTTTAGATTTATAAAAGTTCCGTTTTGAAGTAACACTAGGACTATTTCGAATTAATTTTCAATCACGGTTGGACGACGAGAACGGCAACTGCGCTGGCACCCCTTTCTCCAAGCTTCTTCACCACACAAACGGAAGAACGTCTGACTCACGACAGCGGATTTAATGTGCAACGGGCCAGCATACATGACGACCAACACTGGAATCGGGATTCAAACCTGGAACCTTTCGGCACCGTGGCCAAGACCTTACCAGTAGATCACCGTGTCTTATCCGTGGACCTTCCAGTAAGTCTGTATTCAAAGGAAAATTATTTGATATTGTATCTGTACCCTTCGAAAGGAAAAGATTAATTTGTAACACGAACATAATTCAGTAATTCGCTATCTCATCTATTCATCATCCCATCAGATGCGTCAATTTTTTTTCGTAACACGTAACCTCAGCAGTTAAGTATTTGTAGTTTTCTGTGGGTTTTATGACACAACAGCCGTATTAGGCTTTACTTCGCCAGACCTTGCAGTAGTTAAGTAAGAAATAATTAAACTTTAACTTTAACAAATAGGCACAATTGCAAGCAATAAAAGTAATACAGTCAAAACGCGGGATATAACGATCCCTTGACAATAACGTACTTTTAAGATGGCCCCAACCGAAAACCTATATCATTAATTTATTTTCAAATGTTTGTAACGATTTTTAAAAGTAGTGAATTTTGATATATTGAACCATAATTTTCCCTTTTCAAGCTAATTTTCAGCTCTTTAATGACAAATAACTATTTATTTTCTTATTTAAGAGAAATAAATGCTAGCACATTTTATTTCAATGTTTAATTTTTAAACAACAAATATTTATTTTAAATTTTTATAGCCATTACTGATTGCAATTTCGTCTAATTAATTTATTCAACAAGGAAATGCATTTTAAGGAATATAACAAATTTTGTGTAAAAAAGATTTGAAAAATCGGATATAGTGAACCTTCGGTTATAGTGAACGCTGCATCAGTTCGTTAAGGGTTTGTTATAACGGGGTTTGAATATATTCAGAACAGAAAAGTAAGGAAGGACGTAACAATAGTTAGGTCCGGAGAAAATGTAAAACAAATTTGGTGGATAGGGGTTGAGGGCGTGGCGAGTTATTGAACATTACAATGTGGTTAAAAGTCTGAAATGTATCTGAAGTCTTAGGCGGACGGAGCAATATTAATCTAACATCACTGGGCAATATATGGATAGCATAATACAGAATGAGCTACTTTCAACACATATGCATTTTCACCATCAATATTTGAATCATAGACTCATGAAGCGACAAAAATCACTTCTACATTTCACAAATATATGTTTGTTTGTTCCCCTCCGTTGGAAAATCGGTACGTTTCCTTCGTCTTTCAAACAAAAAGCATAGAACAGGTTGTTTGACGCTTCTCCTGAGAGAAATACGAACCATAAATTACAGACAGCCGCCGACCACTGGACGGAACATACTGGTGACAGCGCCTTATCAGCGTGATCTGTTCAGTAAAAGCAGTTTGATTCGGATATATCTAAGGTGCAATTTGTGTATTCGGAATCCGAATATGCCGATGACAACAAACGCTGGAACTGACAAGTAAAATACAGACATTATATGAAGAGTGTTTTATTCTTGATCTGTGCGTTCAGTCATCCATTTCGCTATGTTGGATTTTCTATGGTTTGTTTCCTGTGACCTATTTTGTCATCACATTTCTTCCAGATTAATAAGAAAAAAACTGAGTTATTAGCTGAATTAATTCTCAGAAACGTTTTTGAATAACTGATATTATGTTGCAACCGATAAACAAATTCCCCTAAACGTCGTAAATTGTATTTAATCAAAATAAATTCCTGCTAACACAATTATGTAATGCTATGAATAAAAGAGTATGTAATTTAAAAGAGTGATTAAATCAAATTGAGATTAAGTTAAGAATCTTTTCGAATAACATTTAATGAATAATTTCTAAAAGATTTTATATACACTGTATAATAATAGTTCCACTGGGGGCACCACGAATACGAGGATGAGAAGCCTCCAGATAAATAATCGGGGTCTCGCTTCTTCTGGTGGGTACAATAATGTTTGGGGCTTTCCCTCTGCCAGTGACAGTGGCAGGTGACCGGGACTCCGCCCTCAGCACTCAAGCTATTACAGACCGTCACTCAGATTATTTAGATGAGAATACACTGCATAATATATTTTCTAAATTGTTAACAATGTGTAAGGCAGTCACAAATATACATGAAACATCCGAATATTAAAAAATAACTTTTACAAATTTTAAATTACTTGAAATCAAGGCTGATGTATTGAAAATTTCGTCTGCACTGTAAAAAGATAATTCAATACCCAAGAAATCAAGGAAGTGTTTGAAGGATTAGAGTGCATCAAGGGAGAGAAGAAAATTTAATTATCTTCTATTTTTTTTATTTATATTCATACATATTTATATTTTTTAACACATTTTCTAAGAAATATTTAATTTCTAGAAAATTGACATTCATTGACATTCCTTAAAGCAATGACATTATCTAGATCTAGTTTTAAACCTTGTGATGTATATATGTGCCTAATATGTTTCATTTCTGTCACTCGAAATTTCACTTTATACTAGTTGAATTTTCTTTTGCCATTTGTAAACGTATTTTCAAGTTCTCTGGGAGGATGAATCAATGTTTTAAAATGAAAGAGTTAAAATTGATCTTGCGGGAATTGATGGAATTAATTAATATAAAACCATCTTCATGCTTTGATAAGTCATAAAAATTATTTTTTTTATTAAATATGTTCTAAGTAAGCCCTTCGCAAAGCACAATCGATCTCAAAATCCGTTAATCTTGAAAAGAATTGAAGAGGTAACAATTAAGCTTTCTTTCATACTAAAAAGAATAACCATATCTTTTCGTTTAAAAATTATACGGTGATTATTAGAAAAATATAATAACCACTGTCAATTTACTTTGGAACGCAGAGAAACAAATATTTTATCCTATATCAATACTTGTAGAATAATAAAGCCTTTTTCTCTAAAGAATCATAACGTTGTTTAAAGAAACGCTTCTAAAGACATGAAAGCACTTGAATATATTTCCTCCTCTTTGATATCTTAGCGACTTCAATCAGATCACTTTCTACAGCTTTTTTTCGATAATATGTTAATATTATGTTGGGCGTTTGGTGAACTGCATTACCTTAAAAATAAGAGCGGTAATTAGTGAAGGAATTAGACATCAAAGAGCCACTTTCAGAGACAAAGGTAAGGACTTTCGCTAATTTTCTTATTAGTTAATTTTGATTTTGCTTATTTATAATTACTTCATTCACTTGCATGTTTAAAAAAGTAAAAAGAAGATGTATCTTTTAAATAAATTATGCTATTAATATATTTATTCATTCTGGAATATATTTTGAAATCGTTTGAGACTTGAATAAAATAAAATACTGTCCGCAATCCGGAAGATGAGTTCCGGAAACTGTTCCTTTCTGTCTTGGTTTAGATGAGTAAGTTACCTGCAAAAACTGTTCAAAAGTAATTAAGTATTGCAGTTCCTTGAACGAATTAATTTAATTAGATTCACGTTTCGTTTTGAAATCAACTAGAGGGCTATTTTGAAAGTGACTCCGTAATTTTGAACAGTGAACAAATATCCATGACAACAGCTGGACCTCATACCCTCTTTCCAAACTTCCTAACCACACTTAAGTTCGGAATTTTAATCCTAAACACATTTTGCATGAACCAAATTCTCAAAGAAACTCCCGTCGAATTGACCCTTCAAGGCACCCTACCTTCGACGAATTAAGAGCAACAAAACTTAAACTTATATTGTGATTTTCTTATCCGCGAGTAGGGCTACCGACTTCTAAGAGGCAGCAGCTATCGAAACATTTTGCTGCAAAAGTTTTTCATTATGATAAGAACAGTTATTCGCCGAATTTGAATAAGCTTTCTATTATTAATAGTTAAGATGTTATTAGGAAATGAAAATCCCCCCCCCCCCCACCATTTCCTGGACACCGTCTCCCAATTTCAGTCTTCATGCTGGATATTCATTGCTCATTCAGATTCGATCAAGACTACTGGTCTTGTCTTCCTCACAAGTTAACATTGACACAACATTATTTATTTACCCACATGTAATCATGAAGATTACAGACAATGGAAGGTAATGATTCTGCCAATCGCCTTTGCAGAATTCATAATCTTTTCTTTATATTAGTCAGTCATTTCCTAACTGACATGTTAATTCAGCTGATTTTCTACATTTATAGCAACCATAGCGGAGCGTCAGCCAAGAAGTTCTATGTTCGGAAAGATTTTTCATGAAAAAAAAAAATCGTTCGCAATATGAAGCTGTAGTCGACCTATGTATGGTTGTATTCAAAAAATGATTAATATATGTTAAATAAATTTTCAGTGTCAGTCAACTAACAGTTCTGAAAAGAAATTTAAAGTATATATTTTTTTAATTTAGGAGCGTCAGCCGAATAAGAACTTTCTTTAGGGAAAATTTGTCTTTTAAAGATATTTCTTCGCAAGTTGTTGTTGTATTACTAAAATGATTAAGGGTACAGAGAGTAGTATGGCCTACTTAAAGAAAATTTAATATAAAATTTATATCTTCAATTGAAATGATCTATAACTGTTCAAAAACTTTATTTCAACACTTTTCGTCATGTTGATTGTATTAAACAAATTTATCTAAGCTATGCAAATTACATATGACAGCTAATTTTTAAGTCGATAATTTACAATAATTAAAATATGTCGGGTAGTATGGACCACATAAAAAACACAAGGTTTAAAATAAAACCGAATAATTTTTTGCATATATATGGATATATTATGATTGTGTAGCCAAACTGCAATGATAGGAAAACATTTCTTACATTTCCATCGTTATATTATTAGTTGTTTAATCTTATTTAGTTATTAGTTATTTAATTAGTTTTTCTTCTTTGCAGTGCACTTCTAAGCGCACCGTAATGGTCGGATGCAGCCATTTCAGACAATTTATTTTCCAAAACACTTGCAATTGAAATTAGTTTAGTTCCATTAATACCTCATTTTGAGGCAACACAATGTTACTTTGGGAAGCGTCTTGTAGTTTTGAACCGCGGTCAGACGATAAGGACGACGCCTGGGCTGGCCGTCTCCTTCCCGTCTTCAAGCTTCCGCTCTACCTCAGCGGAAGGGCGTTTGGTCACTGCGTATGATGTGACGTACAGCTGGTCCCATACAGGCGGAGTTTTGGTAGAATCGGTTTTCGGGCCTGGGGACCTCCGGTCCCAACGCCTCTTACCACTGGGCCGCCTTTCAATTGCAAGTTTCATGGTATCCGCAACTGTATCCGCTCCTCGACCATTTGCTTCAGGCTTCTTCTTGAACTTAAGCTTTTTTCGTAAAAATGTATGTTTTACTCACATGGCGCATACAACCCGACCGACATTAAAAAGAAAAACACGGTGACGGCTAAAGTCGGTTAAAGGCAGCTAGATGAAACTTCCACGCCATAATCTAAATAAAGTAAGTGAAATAATAGCAATATTTTCATAATTTTTTCTTACCCGTGAAAGTGCAAGGAGTCGTCAATAATTGTACGAAGCAACCACTTACAGGGTCACAAACAAAGAAAATTTCTTGAGGAACGAAACAGAGCAGTTATGTCAACCAGTATCTACACATGGGAGACTGATGCTATATCAGTGTACTGTAGACAAAATAATGGATTGCTATCTACCGGCAGGCCATAGAAACACTAGGTGGCCAATATACAATCCGCTGTTCCCTACGCTTAATAATAGTCCTTCTAATCATGCGCTCTGTTAACGCCATTTTCAATATCATTGTCTTCTAGATGCTACAACTTATTATTCAGAAAAGAAAGTTAGAGACATATTTTGAGCTAACTCAGTGATGGATATGAATTTTAGCAAAATATTAAAATAGCTATTAGTTTTATCACTTCTTGAAATATTTAACAGTTTTCACGTTCTTCTGTCTATTCTTAACTTTGGAACACTTACGAGATGAGTGAAAGCAAGTATATGTTAAATCTGTCTAGGAACAAGGCAAAATTACAAAGTACACAGTAGCTGATTCCCAAAACTTTTCTAAGCCGTTGTTGAAATTGTTCTGGACGGTACTTTGAAACAGATTGTTGTTCACTAATTTTCATTACCATCATCAAAAGTTAGGGTTAAGAAATAATTATAATAACGCTCCCGAACTATTAAGTGTGGTAAGCATCATAATACTGAGGTGAAATCACAAAAAGCAAATAGTACTCTGGTGCGCCTTTTCTGGGTATTTGGAATTTTTGCTAATACCTGTTGCACAATAAATTAATCTTCCAAATGATACGTTTCAAACCTTAAAATATACACCTGAATGATTTGACTATTATAGAGATACATGCATCATTATTAAAATAGAAATACATAACGATTTAATATCTCACTGCTGCTATACTACTATTTCGTAAGTTTAAATGCGATGTTGAGCACCCGAAAATTTACACTTTATCATACATAACTTTATGATAAAAATTCCTTACACGTCTATTTTTCTACGAAAAAAATATGCTGTGCTCTTTTGGTTGCTTTCTTTTGATTCTTAACTAAAATTGCAATGGGACATAAGATCATAATTCGTAATTCATATACATATCACCCCGACCTAGCGAAAAGCCTTCCGGTGTATCTGAGTGATGGCCGATGCATTAGCTCGAGTGCTGAGGCAGGAGTCCTAGTAGCCATCACCGGCCACGGCCTGACCCTCCCGTAGATAGCACGCACTATCACCGGCAGAGGGCAAACGTTATTGTATCCACCAGGAAGCCTAAAAATTCCTGCAATAACAATATAAAGTGAGACTTTGCATGGATGAATTTATAAATATGTCAGAAAGTGTTTATAAAGAAAAAAAAAACATGAGTTGGAAAAAAATTAAAAGTTGAAAACTTAGGTTATAATATACAGGGTGTCCGAATTAAATGTCTCTAATTGGAACAGTCAATTGAAACAAATCTATTAGCGATACTTTGGAGATATTTGGCAAAATTGGCTATTGAATTCTTAGATTTTGGCGACAATTTTTATTTTTCGAGTATATATGAAAACTGAGGATGTATGCGTACAAAATGCAGAATGTACAGAAACTGCCGCATCGTGTTGCATTTGCTGTGGAGATGTTATCTCGCATCGAAAATGAACACGATTTTCTAAACCGCATCATTTTTTCAGATGAAGCAACATTTCATGTTAGCAACAAAGTGAATATAAGCCCAACTGCAGAATTTGGGGCTCAGCAAATCCCCATGCAATACAGGAAACAATCCAAAAATCAATGTACGGTGTTCTCTTTCACATGATGCAGTCATAGGACAAATCTTGTTTGCTGAGACTTCTGTGACGGCAAACATTTGCCTGTACATGTGGGAAATTTACGCAATACCCCAAATGCAGCATTTACAACCCACTGCTATCTTCCAACAAGATGCTAGGACACGGATGGTCGAGCATTTTGTTGGAACTGGACTTCCGGCTGGGTATACTCAGGGCTACTAATAGAGCACATGTGAAAGTGCAATGATTTGTTAATAAAAACTTTGTGAGTACTGTTTTCTAATTTCACATTTTTCTTATGCATTTTAACTTTCTGTTAAGTATAGCGACCGCCCCAAATTAAGGACATTTGATTCAGACACACTGAATATGGACATGTTTCTCCTACTAGTAGATTATAAACCGAACCGAGATCAAAAAGCAATGGAATAAGGCACAAAACGTGTTCGAAACATAAAAAATTAATACTTATTACGGAAGATAAGAAATGATACGTTCCGCAGCACGAAGACTGCTTTACATACGTGGGGATCTTTTAAGCTAAACAAATAAATAATAATATAATATTTACACAATAAATACGATTTTTTTCAGTATTTTTTTCTTAAACTTGCAATTTTTCAAAAACTTTCAAAGCCAAAAAGCTAAAAAAAATTCTTATTCTTCCAATGAAGAAAGAACGTAAATTAAATTTAAAAAATAAAACTTAATGAATTTAATTCTTTTTCTTTCTTAAGAAAGTATAAAACATTTTCATCTCTGTATCGAACTATCTTCCTCGGAAATAGTAACTTCATTTCTGTTTAAGCGAAGCATTTCTTTCGTTGGATGCATTCCGTTGGATTGCGTAACAGAGCGAAAAATTGAAAAAAGTATCTCTTGGAAAAATTAAATGAATGAAATTCGTTTCAGGTTTCTTTTTTCATTTATCTCATGCTTAATGCCTTCCTAACCATTTCTTTTTTTCCTTTCAATTTTATGTTTTATTTTTCACGATCGTTTCCGAATACGATGGATTATTTTTTAAATGTAGAAAAGAACTCACTTAACTTCTATGACATAAGAAAGCGTCATATGCTTATGAAATAAAGGAGAAGTGTTTCGGTTTCAATGCTCGGGGGGGGGGGCTGATTGATTAGAGTGAAGGAAGAGCAATCCATAGAATAAGAGAAGTGAAATGTTATGAGTTAAATCACCATAATACGGGCAGAATAAAAATGTGTCTGGCGGAAAATGAATTTTTGATATTATATTACTACCACATATATTACTCGATGAATAAACTACAGATTTTTTTATATCTCTCTGAAAATGGAAGAAAAATAAAAGAAAATGCTCGACCTAATTTCTGTAAGTGAATAGTATCTTTTTTTTCTATCATTTTAGCAACATGTTAAACATAGAATAAGTAAGGCGTTTCTAACCTCATATTTCGCATTTTTTTAATAATAAGTTAAGATAGTGATAGATAGCATAGAAATAAAAATGAGAGAAAGAAAATATTTTATGCAGTGGATTTTACTAATTTTCACATTGAGGATGAAGACCGCTCGGATTTTATTTTACTGGATTAAGTATAAGATAAAGAAACCTGGATTAAAAATTAGAAAAAAATAATTTACGGAATTATTAGGTCCTTAAATTCAATTTTGTTTACCCATGCTCACATAATGTAAGCAAAACGAATCCTGAAAATTTCATTTTTTAATCCGTTGCGCATATCACAGGAAGCCATAGTTCAAGACGAGACGTAACAATTAAAAGCTAGATAACATAAGAATTTTATTTATAATTTATTACGTGAAATGAATTTATTCCATTTTTTAAATACTTTTATTTATTGCATCATGTATCATGATTCTATAGTTCCAATATACACTCATGTCCATAAATTAAGGATAATGAAGTTCAGGCAAAGAAAGAGGCAGAAGCAAAACAAATTTGACTTATTTGTAAAGTCTATTTATTAAACAAAAGGTAAAGAGCAAAACAGATGCTATATGTTTGACATAATTAATAAAAATTGCGATTTTTACTCCCTGGAGCAAATTTCAAAAAAAGAACCTATTTAGAAAAAACAGTATAACATGGTTAGTATGATAGTTAATACGGAGTATGTCTCCCGGACGATGCAATACAGGCCTTACAACGCCCAGGCATGCTGAGTATCAAATTATCAATCTGATCTTGGTGAATATTACACCACTCATCAAACAATGACCTGCGAAGTTCCGGTAGACAGGTGGGAGGGGGTTGACGGGCTGCAATTCGTCGGCCAAGCATATCCCACACATGCTTTTTTGGATTCAAGTCCGGTGAGTATGCTGGCCAATCCATACGGGTGATATCCTCCGATTGAAGGCATTCGTCTGCAATGTTTGCACGGTGAGGACGGGCGTTGTCATCCATAAACAGAAATTCAGCACCCGTGGTGCCCCGAAACAAACGTACATGTTGTTCCAGAATGACATCCCGATAGATGTGGCCTGTCATCGTTACACTCTGAACATGCAGGTCAGTTCTGGAACCAAGAATAATTCCTCCCCAAACGAGCCATCCTGCACCACCGTAACGGTGTCGTTCAATAGTGTTCTCTTGGTGGTAACGGGTACCTGGCGCTCTCGATATGAAAGTCCGACGAGAATCAGACTGCAAATTAAACCGTGACTCGTCGGAAAACATCACACAAGACCACTGTTGCGGTGTCCACAATGCATGCTCTCTACTCCAGGCTAATCGCAGGCGACAGTGAGTTGCGGTAAGTGAAACACATCTGACAGGCCTACGAGCATATAGACCAATGTGCCCTAAGCGTCTGTATATGGTCTGCCTTGAAACTGTCGTATCGGTAGCTGAAGTGAGCTGACGAGACAGGTCTGATGCTGTGCTCCGTCTGTTTCTTTTGGCAGTAACTGCCAAATACCGGTCCTCATTCGGCGTTGTAACTCGGGGGCGATCTGTGCTGTAACATCTACTCACATTACCATCATCTTGGAATCGTTGCCAAAGCCTGGAGATGACACTCTGGGCGATTCAAGTTCCTCGGATACTTCCAGCTGGGTACGTCCACATTCCAGTCGTCCGATAATTCTACCAAGTAAAAAATCATCCAAATGCTTCCTTTGTGCCATAACTATGCGGTTATTGCACTGAAAGGCTTTTAAAGCGCTTGTGAACAATTTTACTCCTTTGCCACCATCCCTTATATACCCCTCTCTTACACTCTCGTCATTGTGACGTACTATCCGCGCCATCTGTTGGTTTCCTGTAATTTGCATATTCTTCTTCAAGATGTGTGTGATAATTCTACAGGTGAAATTTTTATTTTAGAGTTCAATTTCTGTGTGATTCTGAATTATCCTTAATTTATGGACATGAGTGTAATAAAACTTCGACTAACCGTCACTCCTTAACCGTTAGTTTCTGTTATCCGTCTTGTAACAGCAATGTAGGTTTATAGTATTGCGATACATTTCTGTGCATTACTACTCTCACATTGATGTTTATATTGACCGTTCTGTAAAATTAAATACAATATGTATGCATTATTCACTTTCAAAGGAATTTATTTTCATTTTAGTCCCAAGTCTACAGTAAAATCGTGTTACCGTGCATATGTATTAAGATATTTCTGTTATCTGTCAATTCCGTTATCCGTAGAAACACCCGTCTAGCCGGTGGCGGTTTATCGAAGTTCTACCGTTATGTAAAAATAATTATTACATGTAACAATGAAACTAGAAAGTGAAGACGAAGAACTTATTACTGAAACATCTATTTTTTAAATGATTTTTTTAGTTATTCTTGCCTACAAAATTTGGAAAATTTGATAAAACACTCACCACGCTTATACGAAAACAAATTCAGTTCACGGCTCTGCTTAGTGTTTCAACACCTATAGTTTAAGAAACAAATTTCTTATACTCTTTCTTATAAAAATATATTTAATAATTGTATTTTTTGAATTTAGTGATATAGAAAGAATATGAAATTATGTTTGTCGTCCGAAATTAATTTTGATTACCTTAGACCAAAACAATAATCATTTAATGTTTTTTTAACATTCTTCTGCTCTCTAACATTAATAGATGCAATTCGAAATTTTATTTGAACTTTTTGCTTCTATATGAGACACACTTTTCTCTGCAAGAGTGCTAAAATAGGAAGCATATTTAAGTGCTCAGCTGGAAATTAAAAAATATGTGCTTACTTATTGTGCAAAATTAGTATTATGCGAGACATCGAGATTAAATGTCTGTAGAGACAAAGGACAAATCACTTTTCAACAAATCAAAATATTTATAAAATCCCCCATTGGTAGAAAATGCATAAAATACGTGTAGTTTTTCATTTTTATGAGATGCGACATATCAATGTTTCAAACTGTCGATTAATTCTTGCTTGCTTAGAGTTTCTGGAAAAAGTTCGATAACCATAAATTCATATAAATTTTCTTTCTCTTATTTTCAATTTTTCAAATTGTCTACATAATAGCATAAACACAATAAATGTTTTCTTGGGAAATGTAACCATAGTAAATATGCCATCAGCGTGTCTGGCTTGTGAGATAAACAGATCACGAGAAATTATTCGGGTCCAATAATCAATATTTAATGTAATAGGATTAAAATCAATCAACAAGAGAAAGGAAGAAAAAATATTTTTAAAAAACTATTTTGGAACAAAATAATGCAAGAATCTTTAAGAAATAAAACACTCTACAATAAGAATTATTCTATTAAGCATTATTCTATTATCATTGGTAAAAAATACCAATAATAATTCATTTCCAGATATATATTGCTTCAAATGTATTAGCGGAATAACATTTTAAAAACATTTCTCAATTTATCTTGGGATTAAATTTAATGCAAATCTATTCAAAATAGCGTATCGGTAAAGGAAGAGCATTCAAAATTTTATTTAACATCATGTATGCAATAAATTTATAATGAATATGGTATATAGTTTAGCATTAAACTAAAATAAAATCTAAAAAGATAATAAAATACGTATAATCTCGAAGATGAAATATTTTTCGTGGACGAAAATTAAGCCGAATTCGCATGTGTTTATCATCGGCACTAAAAATGCATACATATGTTTTTATAGCTTTGTACATGTATCCATTATTTTTTTTATTATTGCTAGATAATAGAATATTTCTTGCCTACTATTAATATATTTATGAAAAAAATATCCAGTTGCTTATGCTTCGTAAAATTAAACAAATAATTATAAATGAAAGTCGTCTCTGCTTATACTCTGCTCTTTAAAATAACAAAAATTTACAATGATAAAGCACATAAGTTTTAAGTAAGAAAATATTTCATAAAAAAAATATTAAGAGAATAATTAGAGAGAATATTGCTGTTTTTCTATGAAACAAACGTCTTCAGCATCGAGTGCTTTAATTTTATAACGATATTACTTCTTATAGCTATGTTTCGTTTCCTTTACCACTGTGTCTGTAACGTTTTTATAAATGTATGCTTATAATTTTATATTATAAATTGTCTGTTTCTTTTAAGACTGTTTGCACTTGGCATTGCAGACAATTATTCACTTTTATAAGTAGACTCATCATATTGTTTTCTCATGGTGCGTTTAATAACAAAAGGATAAAAAATATGTTCAATTATTTTCACAAATATACTTATTGATGAAGAGGAAGATGCTTTTTGCGTGCTATGTAATATAATTGTAACATAATTTAATAACTTACCTTTCTTATTTAGTTCATTAATTATTTAATTAGTTTTTATATCCATTTCATATTCTGCTTTTTCCGCAATTATTATGATATAAGTTTTGGCAATACTAATCCTGCACGAAGTTTTAGCGAGTGCTAAAAAGTGTTTGGTCTCCCTACAACACCGAAATACAAACAAAGAAACCAAATGTAACATGTGATGATAAATAATAAAAAAACAAAAATTGAAATTAAAAAACAATAGTTAAACAAAAAACGAAGGAAAGAATTCTTATTAATCACGCAAACGCCAATCCATTCATTCTACAAAAAACCCCACATGGGACCATTGCCCCTGCTAATACGTTGATACAAATAATTGAAAGAATAACACGTAATATTGCTGATCAAAGGAGGAAATATCGTCCGCTAATAAGGGTGTGAGATATTGTAACAACATTATCAAATTCTTATCTTGAAATCAAAAGCTCAACAACATTCCTTGTATCATTAAAATAATATATTAAAATACTTTCAAAGTGATAGAGCAAATGCTCAGGTTTAGAAATTGTTGGAATATTCATTTTATTCTTAAGACATTAACTAGGACTGATGACATCCAAGGGATTGATTTAAGCACTGTTTGGGAATTAATTTTAGGGATTGATACGAATAAGCTTTTAATCACATCTGAAATCCTCCCATCATATGCATACGGCCTGATAATAATCTTATTACCATTCGAGATTATTGAAAGGTTAAAAGTTAAAATTCCATTCTTTTATTAATAGAAATTTAATTAAAACATACAATACTTTAACTGAATGTGATTTTAATTCACATTTAATTAATTTTCAGAAAGTACGTATGATCTCAGAATAGCTAAAAAGATATGAACCAAATTAAATCCTACAAATGTAGAATATTTAATTTCTTAATTCATTTGAGGATGATTCGGTTTCATTTTCACGGGCAGTGCAATATAAGAAATTGAATAGTGAATGAGGTAAGAGTAATTAAATTAAATCGAAATTATTTAAAAATTGATAAGAAGCAATCTCATTTCATTCATTTTCAAAGGTTGTATTATAAATTATCAGATAATGAAATGAGACTTCTAGAATATTTCATAACTTTTATCTTCTTAATACATAAGATATCAGACAATAAGTGAAATATATTATTATCAACGTCAGATGGAGGTTAATACAAAAAGTTGAAGCCAGTCTCTTCTGACATTTCTGATTTAAGGGAATGAATTATGGTAGAATTTTAAAAGATAGAATTTCTGAAATATAAACGAAACTGAATTAATTATAAGTTTCGTTTTGGAAAATTATAATTATTTTAATGAAAAATCAAGATAATCATCTTGATTGCAATGTACATCAAAATTGTGGTAATCATCGTTATTATGAAGAAAGAATTACATTCCGAATACAGACGGTAAAATTTATATATATATATACTGTGACTCACATTTGTTTTTGGACACTTGTGTTTCTGAAACTTACTTATGAAAAAGATCATCAAATACTAAAGGATTTACAAAATTTTTTCATATGAACTTTCTTTTGTATATAATAAAGCCTACATATTGTAATGAAAATAAATTCAATACTTTTTTGAAAGAAATTAATTTACCGAGAAAGTGTTGAAAACAAGCTCACATAAATAATTGGACACTTTGAAAATTCAACAAATGCAAACAAAAATATGCAAATAATCAAATATTTTAATACTCTGTTGGGTATCCTTTAGCTGAAATTACACTTTTAATACGTTTTAGCATGGATTAAACTAGTGTTTTTGTTTACATTTCTATATTTGAAGTAAACATAGCCGGGCGCTCCAAAGTTACAACAAATTCTATTATGAATTTAATAATAGAACATTTTAAAGATGGTAAAAGCTTCAGAACTATCGGAAAACTTGTCAAAGTAAATCATTCAACTCTTTTTGCCATTATAAAACGATGGAAACTACGTGGAACTGCTGGAATTGCATTGAAATCAGGAGCTCCACACACAATCTGACAATCACAAGCTGACTCCCAGGAAATGAAGTTTTTTCATGCATAAAATCAGGAAAAATCCAAGACTTAGTGCAGTGAAACTTACAACAGAATTAGAAAAAAGATTTGCAATAAAAGTAAACCCCGAAACTGCTAGAGGAGTTATCAGATCATATGGGTGCAACAGTAGAGTTGCCAGAAGAAAATGTTTCGTTAATGAAAGAACAAGAAAGGTACGTCTGGATTTTGCAAAATCCATGGTAGATAAAGATATATCGTTTTGGAAAAGCTTCATATTTGTAGATGAATCAAAATTTAACATATTTGGGTCTGATGGGCGAATAAGTGTGTAGAGGAAGCCCAACGAAGAGCTCAATTCGAAAAATCTAATGCCAGCTGTCAAACATGGAGGTGGAGGCATAATGGTTTGCTGATGTTTTGCTGCGTCTGGTACGGAAAATTAAGTTTAATTGAAATTAATATGGATCAATATAAGTATCCGGAAAGAAAACTTGAAAATATCTACCCAAAAACTTGGAATTCAAAACACATTCAAGTTGTATCAAGATAATGATCCCAAGCATACTACTCTAAATGTTCGCTTACGGCTGCTGTACAACTGTCCCAAAGTTATCAAGACTCCACAATACTCTCCAGATTTAAATCCAATTGAAAATGTGAGGCATGAACTGGCGAAAAGAACAAGAAAACATGATATTTCTTCGAAAAAACAACTTAAAGCAGTATTAACAGAGGAATGGAACAAAATTGAACATTGTTACACAAAAAAGTAAAAAAACTAGTTGAAACCATTCCAAAACGTATTAAGAGTGTAATCCCAACAAAGTATTAAAATCTTTGATTATTTGTATATTTTTGTTTACATTTGTTGAACGTTCAAAGTGTTCAATTACTTATGTGAGATTATTTTTAACACTTTCTCGGTAAATTGATTTTTTCAAAAAAAGTTATTGAATTTATTTTTATTACAATATATAGGTTTTATTATAGACAAAAGAAAGTTTATATGAAAAAATTTTGAAGTAAATACTTTAATATTTAGATGATGTCTTTTAAAATTAAGTTTCAAAAACAAAAGTGTCCAAAAACAAATGTGAGCCACTATATATATATGATGAAAGATGCATTTTTAATGCTTTTTTACTTACTTTTAAGAATTATCAGCATCTTGTATTAGAAAAGTAGCTGCCTAGTTGCCGGAGATTTTTTTGAAAGCCCGAAACTGAAATTACTAAAATAGCTCGTGAAAAAGTCAAATTCATGATGACATGATTATATTACTTAATATAAAACTTTATATTTTATGTTATTCTTATTATTATCATCTTATAGTATATTAGTTGCCCTAAAATATTAAAATTAGTTACATGCCTTGCAGATAATAATTAGATGAACTGCGCATTAGGCAGAAGAATTATTTTTTCACTGGACATCATTCTTGTAAGTTGAAAATTAGTAATACCTGCAAAGAATCTTCCAATTTATTCCTTCCTTGTTTCCCCTTCGAAAATTTGAAAGTTTTACCATTGATTTGTTATCCTTAGTAGTTTTCCTTAAATATTTTCTTTGAATTTTAAAAAATTCTTTTTATAATATGTAATTAATTTTAGAATTATTAATAATGGTCATGAAACAAAATCTCAGTTGTAAATTACAATCACAAATACATTTTTTAAAACATTTCTAGAATAGCATACGTAATGCTATTTATTTTGAAAGTGTATTATATTTTCCGTACATTTGAATGGAATTTAATGCTTAAAATAAATATTTATAACATCTAGATGCTCAATTTTTAAATAATTAATCATCGAACTTTTTGCGGTACGGGAGGTAGGGGTAAGATGACGAATGTCTTAGTTCAACATCAAATTACCCATACTTTACCACATTACGGACATTACTAGCGCTCCACATTGCTAGATATTGAAAATTCGCACAATGAAAACACCGCCGTTATTTCGTAGTTTGCTAGATGGTGTTCGTGTATTTTGTCTGATGTGTTGTAATTTTCATGACTTTTAACATATCATCTCATAGACTAATATCTAAGATATTTGGCTATTCTTTACTATGCTTGACTACCTAGGTAAATCATCTTTATACCATCGCAATTTATTTCTACTTGTAAGCCTAACACAAAAATCAAAAACTTTTAACATTTCCGATCGGAGGAAATTGACCGGGAAAATTGACAATCTAATCATCATTCTCCAAGAGCCTTTACTTTTTTCCTGTTGTTTTTTTTATTTTGCAATTATTTTTATTGAGCAACATGATCCCTAAACTGTTCCACAACATGTTATAAGGCCCACTGACCTATAGAAAATATTTTAACAAGCTTACTTACGAGATATCTGTTCCGATAGAAATACACACGGAGGAAGAAGAATGTTTCAATCAACACAGGCAAGGTCTCGGGACGAAAAAAAACTAGGTGCTACAAAAAAACTGAAGTTTGATTCATGTAAACAATCTTAAGAACCCGAACTTCCAACACTCACAACGTTAGATCATACTTCCAAAGAAGTTTAAGGCAGTGTCCTACGTGTGATAAGATCTATGTTGATCCTCCACCAGAAGAATGGATAGAATGTCGCATTTGCCACACATGGTGGCACAAGGGATACACAAATTTTAAAGGAGGACAATTTTTGTCTAATATATGTTAATGAAAACGACTGACTTTGTGTTATCTTAATTTACTATGAACTAAATTTTAAACACAATAACTCTTTCGTTACACTCTAGTAAATAAAAAAATATTGGCAATGTTTAATTAATTAGCGTACTGCCTTGGATCTTTATAAGATAAAAATACATTCATCTTTAATCAGAACTCTCTTCTTGTCCCGGTGCCTGGGTACCAGGGCATGATTACACTTTGCGCTTATGTTTTCAGAATGGCAAAATAAATTTGATTATATTAATATTAAAATTTATCCAACTAGGTACAACATAATACATTGCAAAGAAAAAAATTTACCTCAAAAACTGCATTTATTGAGAATGGTTGATTGATAACGTCATCAATTTTGCCCGGTCCCTCCTACATTGCTCACTTGTAAAAATAGTTCGAAAATACGAAATTTTCGTTTGGTTTTTTTTTCTTGAAATATTTCAAAGCACGCATACTCCTTCGAAATTTAATGTCACAATTTCTATTTCAATATTTACCGCAGGACAGAGCAGTTTGCGCAATATTGCAATGCAGTTAGTGTACTTTTGTCTTACGAGAAATAGTTCAAATAGACAAGCATCAAACTCTTCTCCTGTAAAATTAATATCTTCCTCATTATGGCAGTGTTTTCCAAAACAAAACTCAAGGCTGTGTCTAACAAGCGAATCACGCAATTCTTATTCCACAATGACTTCTTAGTTTCATCCCTTCAAAGGAAGTCCGTATCCATTAGTAAATTAATCAACTTCACATCTACGAAGCCAGTAAGTAGGTAGGAAAAGAGCATCCGCACACTGTATTTTTAATCGGATCTGATTGAATCGGGAAAATAATCCAAAAAACATTGGCTAATCTGAGAATCTGCCTTCTATTATAGATTGGATATTGACAGCAGGAAAGCTAGCTAAGATTAAACTCTAAAGTCGAGCTATTTTTAATCACTATATGTAAACCCTTGAAAATAGGTCCAAACACTTTTTCAACGAATGAATTCCCTTTATTTGCAAGCAATGCTATGATGGTTAATACAACTTAATGTTGCAATAGATAACTTAATTCTAATTAAAAAGAGGCCGTTCGCGTATTTTTTTAGACGATTTTTATGATATTTACAGAACTATTGTGCATATATTTTTGTGTTTTAAATGTTCATTTTGTGTGATCACCCTTATTCTTAACTACCTTTCTACATCGTAACTTCCATGACAACCTATGTATGTTCCAGTATTGGGACAAGTGTTTTTTTTCCAATTTCTCTTGATCAGCTTTCCAAGTCTACAAAGGGCCACAACGTTTGGATAATTCGCATTTTAAAGTCCGAAAGCACGAAAATCCGTGGGTCATCAGGAAATTTAGCAAGAATATCAGTGAAGGGTACAGTCTTAGTACACATTTCTTGTTCTATTTTTTCCAGGAAATTAACAGTGCATTGTGATGTGTAGCTGCTGGATTTGTCTTGACGTAATTCTACTGAATGATGGCATTGTGAGTAAAGAGATGGTCTTACATATTTGTAAACTAGCAGAGTACCCGGAAATGCGCGGCCTTTTTCATTTGATTTTTTTTGGAAAGCAGAAAACTGATTAATATTTTATAAATAATATAAGGTTTATAAATATTACTTTACTATGGGAAAATTTCTCAAACTATTTTGAAATGATTCATAAATTAACTATACAAAAATGTTCCTTCATTAAGTGTATATCATAGCATACAATATCACATATATTTTTGCATTATCAGCCAATCTTGGGGGTATCTTATTATTTTAGGAACCCTGGACACAAAACTTTCATGCTAATTGGTCCATCTGTTAAATTTCTTTTAATGACTCACCTCCACCGAACCCAAAAGAGTACGATATAGGGCCCATTACTCGATACAGTAATTTTTTTAACGAAGTACGAGTAATTTTTTTAAATAATTCAACAATTAAAGTGTCTAAAACAATGAAAAATGTTTTAGCAAAATAGCTTCAGCCTATCTAAATAAAACATTTCTACATGTCTTATTCGTAGTTATCAACAGAAAGGTTTGATTAAAAATGATATAACCCCTCCTTTCTTTTAGTTCGATATGTTGAAACCTGTGGTAGAAATAAAACATGTAAGTTATATTTCTATCTGTCTATTTGTTACATTGTTTCGAAGAGATTGCCTCAACCTACCCTGAAGGATTGTGTTAGGGCTCGTTTACTCCGAAAGTACTTTTAGTCGATTAATGAGTAGTATGCTTACCAAGTTCCATCAAAATCGCTTCAGAAGTATTGAGTTCCGTGTCAATCGGCCTATGCCTTTGCTTCACTCTACAAGAGGTATTGGGTTAGTGTTTATTTATCTCTAAAGTGCTGTTAGTTGTCCTATAAGAAACACGCATTTTTACACGCCCCAACTGTGTAAATGTTATGTCAATTGGTTAATTTTTATTTAAATCACTTGATCACACCCTACCCTCAGGGACTAGGTTACCGTTTATTTACCCACACAGTATTGTTCAGCCAATGAGAAACGTACTTACAGAATTTCACCGAATCGTCCCAGCGATATCCAACATTATGTCAATCGGACAAAGAGTTTACAAATATTTTAAATATTTCTCCCCCCTCCCCCATTCTAAGGGTTTGGATTAGCGTTTACTTATTCCCACAGCATTTTTATACAATCTATGAGGAAGATATGTGCCCTTTATCCCCCAATCGTTTAAAATTTCAAGAAAATCAGCACATTTGTTAGGTGCATTTAAACGACTTTACCCCATCCAACCCTCAGGTATACGGTTAGCGTTTTTTTTTACCCATACATTATTTTTAATCAGACACTGATAAACATATGTACCGAATTGCAACAAAATCGCTGTAGTTTTGTCGAATAGCATGCCAACGGGCAAAATAATTTACAGTTCTTTTGACGATTTTGCCCCACCTTACTCTGAGGAATTGATTAGTCTTTATTTACCAATGCAGTACTTTTAATCAAGCTATGAGGAATATGTGTACCCAGTGCCATCGATATCAAATTTCATGCCAATCGTAACATTTATTAGATGTATTTAAAAAATATATTAATATTTTTATATTTTTTATTTACATTTTTAACTTGAATCTTCGAATAGTAATCGTCGAATTGTAAGTGAAATCATGTATTTAGCTTATAAGTATACATGAGTATTCAGGATATTCCGCTTCCACAAAATTCAATAATACTTTTCAAAAATTCAAGTTTAAAAAATATCATTTTGTGCAAGAATCCAAGAATCCTTATTAGCTTCTCATAGAGTGTACCGAAATTCACCAATTTGCAATGCCGATATCTCTTCGAATACTAATGATATTGAAATGAATTCTCATATAAGTTGATTGATATATCTGGCTCTGAATTTATGAAAAAAATTACTCTACGTTTCGCATATGCGCAGTACAAAATTATTTAGAACAATTACTCATATTTCCTGTAATATACAAACTTTTTAAATCATATTTTAATACAATGCTTCTTTTACATATTGTCAAGTATTCTGCAAGTTTCGTACAATTTGGTGGAAAACTCTGCATGTGATAAGCAAAAACATGATGAAAAATTTTGGATTTTTTAAGAAAATAATCTTCTCGAATCTTATCGAAAATACGTTCTATTTTTACGAAAATGCTTGTAAATATTATGTACAACAAACATAACCATTGATGAAGGTTACATCTCGTTATCAGATTTCTGTGAAACAGGATGGGTGAAACTCCATTTTCGCCTTCATCCCTTTCTGGTGGCCCCCTAATTGCCCTCGTGACCTAATCTTCACTATAAAATGTGAATTCCGACGATAGTATGTCCCACGATTCTCAGCAACTGATTGCAAACCATGGTATTCACATTAACTCCAATTTTGTAGCATCTTTAAAATTGTGCATTATATTTGGACACAAGTGCATTATGTAAGTATATGCATTAATTTCTGATTTAATCACTTAGAAATAACCAGTATAGTGTTTATAGGAAATCAGAAACACCGTCTATGTAATTGACACTTGAAAAATATATTATTTTCTGCACATGCACTATCTATACTGTTCTTACCGTGAAATTTCTTCGACTAATTTATGCAAGCCTGATCTGGCATTCTGTTCTCTATTCATGAAAACGTTGAATAGTAAAATGAAAGAGCAAAATATATAAGCTAGAACTCTCTAGCCACTGAAAACAATTGGCCCGAGAGGCAGGAAGGGCGAGGAAATTTTAATCTCAGGGAGTAATAAGTTTAAAAAAAATGTGAGATTAAATGGTACCACAGCGAAGTTAAGGGTTACACATTATATAACAAATTAAATTTTGCATTATTTATATGTATTTGAGCATCAATTTAAAGATTATCATTTTTATTTTTTAGGTGAAAGAATAGTGTTCGGATTCGATAATTGTTTAATTCTATCGATACGGGACCGTCCCATACGTCCCTTCAAGTAAAAGACGACTGCCGTCCGAAACATCCGAATGTCACTCTGAAATTTCCATCCCCTTTCGTAAAGTGTGATTTATTACATATCGGTCAGTGCTTTCTTCTTTAGAGTGGTTCACCTAGATGTGTTTGGGAAAGAGGGGAGTTTTCTTAGAATTCGGACAATGCCAGCTGTCATTCTGGTTTTTGAGGGGGGGAAGTGAATTTCCTTTATCTTTAATAAAGGAGCTCGAACGTTCCCGTATTTTGAGGTCCCTTTATTTCAATGGCTTTAGGAATCAAAATGTTAAAGAAACTTTACGTTAGATACTGACAAATCTTCAATCAGCGGCCTATTTCACGCTATCTCAAGACAGTCAATTAGAGGATAGATATTAAGACAGAAATATAATTTCCGTAGATACTTCGCATTTTCAACATCTATTGTACAATTATTAAATTATTATTAATAGTGTTATATTGTGATACCTTCCAAGTCTTTCAATAAACGGAAGTGATCGTTTACGGGATAACCGTCAGCCGGTATGAATGCATTAATCTAATTTCCTATAATCGGGCGTGATTACAATCAAGCTGAAGGTTAATTCGAATTAAATTTAAGGTATTAAGGTAACTATTAGTAAGGGAAGATCTGACGAGCCATTTTAAGCCTTCAATCTCTAATTAAACGACTGCAAGTGAACAGTTTCATGGAAGCAAATGCTGTTTAATCGCGTTTACAAATTACATTTAGAGTTCCAGTTACGTAAATTGTAACTAGTTCTCAACATGCTTGTAGACTCAAATGAGAGCATCCATTCATAAAGGATGCTATGAAACGAAATTGCAGAATCATTACGTTTATATATGTTTTGAAGTATGTGCTCTGCTGTTGAAATAAACCCGTTTTTTGCCTTGGTGTGTTCGACACATATTAGTATTGTATGCAAAGAACCCTTTGATTTGTGTCATTCAAAGGTGTTGCAAATATATCAGGTTGGTACAAAGATGAAGCCATCATTGATGTCAATTTGCCAATTAAATCAATTCTCTGGATTTAAAAATAGTTTTGGTCCCTTCAATATATCAGATTGGTACAAAGATGAAGACATCATTGATGTCAATTTGCCAATTAAATCAATTCTCTGGATTTAAAAATAGTTTTGGTCCCTTCACTAGGAATAAATTCTTTTGTTCATACTTTTAAAATACTAAATTTTATACCTTTACGTGGAAGTTTACGAGAATATTGATGAGTGGTTTTCAATATTCTTTGAAGACTACGAGGACGAAGATGAGCTCTGATGTTATTATCAGATTATAACAATAGGTTAAGTTCTTGATATCTCACATCGTTTAGAAAATTCAATCACTAGTCAGACATCAAATAAAAGCAGGCATTTTAACCCATTAACTACCGCACTTTTGTTTGAAGGAAATGGACAAAAATTGATTTTAGATGTATTAGAGTCTAATTAAGAAAAAAAGTAACAGGCGAAAAAAATTTTTATTTTTATAGAAGATAGAAAATGTTGCGAAAACTCAGCAGGAAACCGATTACTTTTTGGATACATGAGAATCTTTGAAACATTTGCTATGTAAGGGGACATTACATTTAATATAAAAATCTGCTTCTATCTGTGAGATCTATTTAAAATTAAAAGAAAAACAGTCATGAAAAAATGTCAAATTAAAAAAATTATTAAAGAAAAAGTTTCAATGAGAGCGAAACAGTTTTTTTCCTAGAAGAATAGAAGCTTTTTCTAATGTACTACAAAAATTAATTTAAAAAATTCCTTTATTGTAAAGGAAAAACAATCATTTCACTAATGTAGCGAAGACGCAACGTCAGTCGTTAATGGGTTAAATGAACGTTGAAACATAAGAAAAATTTACAACGAAAAATATTAAATAAGAAAGTAATTGTTGAAGTCTAACTAATTAAAAAATATTTCTTGAATACCAACAGAAAACAATTTTTCTGAACAGGATGTAAATGCATGTAAATAGTGAAAAATGAATTTGGATGTTAGTTATTTAGAATTTCGCTAATTCAAAGAAACAATTCGTGACTGGAGGATTGTAAGTTCGAGACCTGATTACATAGAGGATTCTTGAAACTTAAGAAGTTAATGCAGTTAAATAAATTTTAGTAGATGGAAAGTCTGGAAAATGGAGTACAGCAGGGAAGCTGAAGAATGGATGATGGCAATGGACTTGGAGAATAAGGTATAGCAGAAAAGATGGAGAATAGGGTAGCGGATCAAATTAATTACTTGACATTTTACCACGATTTCAGAACCTCGATATTCATCCCAAACTTCCCTATTCTATGACTTGAAAACGAACGTAAATGTTGCAAATCAAGGTAATATTGAAAAACGGAATATTTAAAACCAATAAGGTAAATTTTCTCAAACACTAGAAAGCTGAAAAACCAATGTCTTACTTATTCTCTTTATTTCAATCGATTCAGAGATCGAAAAATGCTCCCCTTCTTCCTTTTAATACTGTATAATTACCGATTTTTCGTCAAAAATTGGTAAACAATTGAGGAAGAGGTCATTAAGAACCCAATTCTGTCTGCGAAATAATAGAATGGCTCCGGCAAGAGCTGCTATGGACTGAAAAGCATGAAATTGAGAATATCTTGCTAGATCTAAAATTAGTACATTGATGTTAAAGTCGAGAAAAAGTATAAACAGAAAATATAAAATAGGAGAGAAAAGTTTTTTTTTAAATTTACATTTCGTGTTTTTGACAAACACATTTTAGTAGAGCAGTGTCTGTTAATCTGTGACTTCCGTTGCTTAAAGAGGCCCAGAATGACATGAAAAAAGGAAAAAGAACTATTGCACCATACAACAAAAATTCATTTCTTTCATACACAAGTACAGCCAAAGACTTTAAAATAGGTGAATGCATATAAAAAAGATTAGAAATAGATAAACAATAGGTAAATGCATATAATATGCTGTCAAACACTTTTTATCAGACTAGTGATTCTGAATTTGAGGTACGTTGCTTTAGGAGGCACGAGAATAGAGAAAAAATATGAAAAAGAAAAATTGTTTCAACCTGTTGAAGAAAAAAAAATATGCTCATAATAAAAGGTTAGATTTTAAAAAATTTGGTAAATACGCATAAAAAAAATTAGAAATGCATTAATAATAGGTAAATACATAAAACCTGCAGTCAACCACTTTTTAGTCGAGTAATGACTCTGAATCTGCGATGTGCGTTGTTTGAGAAGTGCTTCTTAAAGGTCTTTTAATTTTTGCTACTTTCTGCATTCTTTCCATTCATTCTGAAGTAATAAATAATATTGCAATTTTGGAGCTTAGTTTTCCCATGTGTTACAATAAATAAAGAAAATAAATGAAATTATATATTTTTAGACATAAGTAGTTTTCTGTTGTGTATATGCATCGACCTGTTGCAATTTATCTACAAGATGATGTATGAGGATTATGTTGAGGAGTAGGAACCAAAAATTGCATATAGAAGTATTTTCACTTATTTTTGTCAATCTTGGAGCAAACGTGCCACCAGAAAATATGGACAGATTTTGAAAAAATAAACTTTATTTCTCTTAAGAATATTAGCACTTAATAGCTAGTTCTATGATAAAGAAATAGAAAAAAAAAAATAGAATTTTAAAAAATATTGAAAAAAATCGATTTTCGTCAATTTTAACGATTTTGAAGGCTCTTGCGGCAACAGAAGGTATCGATCAATATCCTTACTTTTTTCCCTCTTTTTATTTCTCACCAATTAGCAACTTTTCCATGGTATAGCAACGTGAAAAAAAAATTTTTTCGGCCCACTTTAGTGTACGTGATTGTAGTCCAAGGATAAGCAGGATAATAAAAAATGACGCTTTATTCCATGAATATTCAAGAAATATACGAACTACAAGTGACAAAACTAAACAGCACTTTTATAAATTAACAGCACAATAGACAGCAGATCACTAATAGATATCAGTAAAAGCACATTCAAAGGCGCTTAGCGTCTATGAGCTCACCAGCTTACACTGCGGACAGAACTCCAAAGAGAAATTGAATCCTCGTTTGCGGAACTTCGGTATTTATAGATTTTCGACAGGCCATGACTTCACATAGAATTCTCTCGAAAGTTTTCCATATCTCCGTTCCTATTAGATATAAGGCCATGATTCCTGCATTTTATAGGAGCTTCATCTTGTCGCCAATTCGCCAAAATTGTCGCCACGTGAAGGTCGGGGTTCATTGGCTTAGACTCCAGTAAAAACCTCTGCTCTCTTTCCTGCTATAAGACTAACATAGCAGGAAACAATTCGTAACAATATTTATCTAGTTTACCATTAAAATAAATAGATGCTCTGTAACATACGAGGTTATTTTTTTCAACCTCGAATGGGGAAGAGAATATAGACAAGCGTCAATCACAGTTGGTTTTATTGCCAGGTTTCAAGTACAAGTAAAATCACTTTTCTTCAGAGTCACAGTGATGACTGAGACATTTGCCATGTCGGCGGAAGATATTTCCAATAACCTGCTTCATAGAAGGTGGCCGCCTACGTCTCCTTGGCGTCTTGAAGTTATTCATGGTGTGGAAGCGCTGTCCTCCCAGACATGTCTACAATTCAAGTAAAAATTTAAAGTCACTTCTGTCTCTCTCGAACCACTTGGTCAACTCGCTGAACAAGGCTTTCACAAGCGACAAACTTGCGTCCTTGTCAATCTTCTTTATGAATATATGTTCGGCTGTCTTTAAATTTCTTATAACATTTTATCACAACACTATCGCTCAAAAAGTTTGCTCCTTAAACGCGGATTATTCTGCGATGAATTTTTGCCGAGATATTTACCTTCCTATAGAAAACGAATGACGCTGCGCAACTCGCACTGTTGGGAGAATCAATGAACCTCAGATGTAACTGATGTGTTGAACTCGACAGTGGCCAACTTTACGATGGGGAAGGGTCAGTTTGTCACCTAGCAGTGCGATTGGAGGTTGAAAAAAAGAACTTAGTAGCTAAAGTAAATGTTATGGTTGCACCGGTTTTTGTTTCATTTAGTTCTTCAAAACATCCTTTTCATGAAATTCTTTGCCTAAAATAAAAAAAACGAGTCTAGATTTTTAAATTTTAGGTTTATTTACCCCGAAATTTTAATTTTATATAACCAAAAATAATTCATAAACAATTCTGACGGTACAGTCATTTCATTGCTGGTAGTCACTTATTTAGCACTTACTTACTTTGGAAGTATTTGCTGTTGCTTATCACCATATACTTATGTAATTAATTCCATTTTAAGAGTTACAGAAATGTATTATTTTTGTTAATATTTTTAAGTCAAAAGATTTTAGTTTAGCATTTCATTTGAAAATTAATTATTTTTTCATAATTTAAATGTTTTTATGTGTTTCATTTGTATAAACATTTTTACCGTAAATATAAGCCAAAATTTTCATTCAGAAACACAGGACGATATGCCTGATTTGTAGGGAATGAATGTTCTTTTAAACGGACATAAGATTTTCTTTTACAAAATGGTAACTTAAGAAACGAAATTAGACAAATAGTTCTTTCATGAATCCCAGGGTGCATTCGAACAATGTCAATCATATCTTTTTAAAAAGTTATATTAACATTTTTTCGGCCTCGATGAAATGTTTTCTCATTTTTTTCGTAAAATATAAAGTTCATTAACGAGGAAATGCATTTTGATGAATAAAACTTATATGTATTTTTGCGTTGCATACAAAATAATTTCAAACATTTCATTGAAACCGCAACCTGAAACTACTTTAAAGAAGTGTTATTATTAAACCCATTTAAATAAGTTATGATTCAGATTAATAAAAAATAAGCTAAAATTACAATTTATACAAATTTTCGCTCGCAATATTATGTAGTGCGCACTTAATTTTTTTCGCGCATTTACTTTGCACTTGGTCTTCTTTGATATGCCTTCAGAATCGTAACAACAATGTTATCATCTTTGCCTAACTTTAACAACTTTTTTAGTTCAACAAAATTTCTGAATGTTTTATTATATTAATGTTATGTTAGTGAAACGAAAATCATCAAGACCTGAGAAAATCCATTTGATCGGTTCGTCTATTCGAATAAGTTTGTTTGCCCTAATCGTATATTTGTCTACTAATACCTATGTTTTTATACCTTAAAATAATCCATTTTATCCCTATAATTAGCTTTCTCCTTCTTAAGACTATATCTTTTTTTCTTTGATTATCTTACCATGCTAACAGATTAACCTCGGACATTCTGTGTATGGACATATTTCAATCAATAACAGCAAAAGGTGTTTTTATCTTTTTACTACAAAAGATATTTTTTCTTTTGCTAATATCGTAGGAAACCGAAAGTATCACATCTGAGACTTTTAATGGCAGCAGATGTTGCCTCTTATATGAGCATTTTTATTTTGGTCAGCGATCATGATGAAAATATTGTTGATAAATATCTGTAATGGAAAGCAATTCAAGCGTCTATCCTTTGTTTCGTCACTTTTTGCTCCATCTTTTAGCTTACGTGTAACATTTGTCTTGTTTTCTTATGTATTTTTTTCTAACAGAAAAACTTCGTCATCAGTTCTCAACGTGTTAAAATGTTTTTTTTTTCTTCTGCATTTTTCATATATTAAAAAAATGACGTGCATGCTTTAAATTTAAGAGAGGCGATAAAATGTAATATCAATGTAGCTAAATACTTTCGAGATATTTAACTGTCAACAACTTCGAATTGCAAATGGAATATGTCATAGCATTGGATCTTTCTAAAAACAATCTCTAAAATCACAGATGAAAAGGTAAGCTTAAGGTAAGATAAAGGTCGCTTTAAGGTAACCTTTCAACTCATATTATGAACTCAGATTCGATTCTTTTTAAGACACGTAAAATTTTGCTATGAACAGTTGTTTAAAATCAGAATGAAAGATGATAGCATGGACGGAAATTTAAAACTCAGGTCAGATATGGAGGAGGAAAAAAAATGATAATTCCACCGGCGAATGGCAAAACAAATAAAAATAAATACAAAAATATTACCATAATAATAAAAATAAAAACAGTAAAAATAAAAGCTAACTTAATTGTCGACAAATTCGAATTTTAAAAGAAATATACCACTATGTTCAATCATTCTCTAATAAAGGTAGAAACCGCTTTCATGCAATCTTACAACTGACAAATGAGCTAAGATCCGATTCTTTTTAAAACTCATAAAATTATGCTTCGAGTTGATAATTAAAATCAGAATGAAAGCTGATATTAAGTCCGGAAGTTTAAAACTCAGATCAGATTAGAGAGAGAAAAATCTCAGCCGAATGTAAAACCTTCAAAATAAACGTCTTATTTCGAACAGAATCCCAACAACTCAACGAGAAGGCGACCCTGACAGATGGAAGACCTGTCGGAAGACGGAGTGCCTTCCTTCCACACGAAAAATCTCTCTTTAAAATGTATTTATGTGCATGAAAATACAGGCCACACAAACACTGCTTGTGTATACATAAAAACACATAACAACAGTAAGAGAATAAAATCCTACAATTCCGATTTCATTAGGACAGCAGGTCCTAAGATTGAAGTGTATAACATCGACTCAGGAAAAATGTATTGCTTTATTTTTTGGAAACCATCTATCCTCTATACGGAGAAAAAAAAATGAGTTTCTACTCAGGCCTAATCTGATTTTCCGGACCGTCCGGTATACTGATTGCCGAATGTTCGATTGCATTTGAATTGCATGCCAATGCTGAGGAGGAAAGAAGCCATCTCCCTTGTCGGAAACCAAACTCAGAAAAAGGGAGTAGTGGAAGGTAGAAGAAACGGAACTCGGGATGAGTTGTCTTTGGGGTGGAAGATGACGGAAGGAAATCAAAATAAGGAAAACAGGAAATACGTGGGGATAAAAAAAACAATATTATTTACAAAAGATATCCCTGGTATATTCATCGCGTGTCTTCAAGTGTAATAGCTTGTTCAGTTAAAACATAATTTGTCAGTTTTACGGTCGAAATCTATAGTTAAAAAATAGCTTATTTGAGTGTTATGTATGTTTGTTATTTTCTGCTCTATGCAATTGAGTGATAAAGCCGCAAAAACTATTTGAAAATTGGAATAAGATTTTTATTTATTTAATTTTAAGTGGTAAATTCGGAGTTTATTGCCGTTTTCGTGAATTGTTGCATATCATTTAATCGGAGACTCATAATTTTTATATTATTGTGAAATCTGGAATATCCAAGTTCTAATAAAAGTAATTTGAAGTTGATATTTAAATTTCCGTGATTTTTAACATTTTTTTTAAATTTTCGGAAAAGTATTTTTCAGCAAATGATTTAGGTCGCACGAGACGAAACACTATGATTCTGTTTTTCAATTTATTAAAGATAGAAAAAAATCGTTCTTGCATTTTCTCTGTTTCTCTCTCTTTTCATGTTTATTTTGAAATGTATATTTTTGGAAAACTTTTGTTCGTTATAAAGATTTTTAAGTTTATATATTTATTTTAATCAAATAATGTCCATTATTAATCGCGAAAAAAAATATTATGCTTCGGTGTTTTCCATTATTGGCTCTTTTTTTCTCTTTAATTTTTTCGGTCAGCATATTTTTAAGTTCATACTTTTTTCTAGCAACAGCGAGTAAATTCTGCATAGTTATATTGTTAATTTGTATGAGTTATTGCACGGTGTATTGCTTAAAAATTTAGAATAAATTTTCTTTGCCCAAAATTCTCTCAGTTCAACTCAACCATATTGTTAAAAGGTGATATAAAGACTATATTTGAATATTTTAATTCAACAAAGAAGGATTCAAAGGAGATTTACGTTTTCTCGGGAAAGTTAGTGACGATATTTGTAGAAAAAGAAATGGAAGGCGGCATATAAAAACATTTAGATCCCGAGGAACGTTTGGTTAGCAGCTTGAATTTAATAAAATTCGAGTTATGATACTGGTGTTATCTAGGCGCACGTGTAAATTCGACAACTCTACCCTCCTTCAAAACTGGACATCTTGTTTCCATATGTTGAATCCTTCATCCAATTACTCCTATCCTTCCCACTGTGATAAATTGGCTTTGATCAGCAATACCCTATACGCAATCGAAGGTATTAAGGAGTATCCTAATTGCAATGATAAACGAGAATCTTATCGTAAAAACGAATAAGGTATCAATGTTTATTTACAGCTTGAAGAATTTTGGATTATATTAATTCCTCTATTAAGACATAAAAACGCTTTTAGCACTTATATTCTGATACGAAACAATTCTAAAATGTGATTTTGCTACTAAAAGTGCCATTGAAATTCAAATTAAATAATCCATTATTATCGAATATATAATTTAAGAAAGAAGAAGTTAATAACTAGCCATATTTTATAAAGTGAATGTGTTACATAAAGTTTAGTTATGAACTAAAATATTTGGGAATTATCTGAATACGATATCAGAAACCTCATGCTTTAAGATGCTTCTTTAAGTTTGCATTTTAATTTTTTTTAACAACTCCAATTTATTTATTTGTATTTCCGCAAAAACTGTAAATATATACTTAAATAGGTATTGAATATTCAATTAACAAGAATAAGTTTTTGCTTTAATTTTAAAAAGAAATATAATATTATTATCCTTAATCTATGATTAGAGAAAGAAGATCTCATTCCATGTGTTGTTACTTAAACTATAAAGCAAATATTTAAACTACAAAGTGAATAATTTCAAGCAATTAATAAAATTAAAATTTAAAAGATATTAAGAAATATATTCTTCAGAGTCCTTTTCAAAGTACTAACAAATATCTTCAAATGCGTCTTTTTATAAGATTGTTGAAATTTTTAAGAATTCAAGAAGTCCAAACAATTTTATTTTTGTTACATCAAATCAAAGAATTCATTTTACTTCATTATTAAGATAAGTAATAAATGAAAAAAAAAATTCAAGAATTCATTCAATTTTTTTCGTATTATTTACTTGTGAAGGAGAATAGCTCAATGTTTTTGCCTCGCTCTTAATTTATTTTATATTAATTCTGATAAAAAGACAGCTGAAGTACTTTCTTCGACATCTAATTCTGTTATAGTAAAGACGATGATACAAAAGAGCACTTCAAAGAAGAGACTGAGAGAAATAAAGAAATCAATTGACAACTTGACTATCCAATAGGATATAATTTTCCTTCTTAAAGTAAGTACTTCAGATTTTAAAATAGTGATTGAAAATTAGCATAAAGAAAATTTTATTAGAAAAATTTTATTCTATAAAGAAGCGAAACAAATGGAATTGAACGACACTTCAATTTCTTTACATATTATTTATGAATAATCTTACTGAACAATATTTTTCCGTTTCCTTTTTTCCTATGTGTATGCTTAAAATTTTTCATTTTCCTTATTAAAATATCGGCAAGTTTGAAGTACAAGTAATGTTTACAAATTTGGAGAATGATAAGAATAGCTACTAAAATACGTAACACAAGAAATTTCCCAAACTGTTGCATCCGATAAGCCACAGTTACATCTGAACGGTATTTAGCATAGAAGAGTTGATACATTCTATCACGCGACATGCCAAATAACATTATGTACAAGTATTTTCTTCCAAGAAGAAAAAGAACGGATGCCACCACAAAATGTAATACAGGGTGATCATAAATTATTGCACCCATTTTAAAAATGAATAAAAAAATTAATGATGTTAAAAATGCGTTTTATTTTAATGAGAGAGCAAATAAAAAAGTATTTTTTTCAGATAGGTGGCGTACCATTACGGCGTTCTAAATTTGCTGCAGCGAGATATTTCCATACGCAATGGATATCGATCAGCATTAGCCGATGCGCGTTTTCTGGTTTCCTCTTTTAATTTTTCTTGAATATTTCGAAGATTATTCAGTTTTAGACTGACAGTTAATTTAAAACATTAAAGAGCATAAAATTCCCTACAAATATATGATTATATTTTTTTTCTAGATTTAATAGTTTCGCCGATAATGACTCTCAAAAATGGGAGATATCCAATAATTTACGACTACCTAGACCAGGGGAAGGGAATCTTTTTGCTTTAAAAGACCTCATTAAATTTCGGCAGCAGGCCAAAATGCCGCACGAGCAAATTGTTAAATGTTGTTGTTCTGTAATTATTATTATATCACAGACATGTATATTATTTCAATGCAAATTTTGAATATCTGGCAAGGTAGCGTAAAAAACTCTAAAAGGCCTATGGTCTTAAGGTCGCAGGTTCCCCCTGATCTAGACTACCGTAACGGCGCGTTACCTATCTGAAAAAAAAACTTTTTAAAATGCGATCTCATTTTTTTAAAAAGTTTTTGATTAACGTTACTATTAGTAGTATGTAGCATTATTAGTTTCATTATTAATTTTTGAAATGGGTCCAATAATTTATGACTACCCTGTATAAAGAACAGTTGGATACGATGCGGGGTGATGTTAACGATATGAATGTAACGCCGTATCAAACGATCGCCGTTGTAAAGCATGTGAACCGTGATTTGTTACCGAGATAACGCGGCAGCTATTTCCGCCATTATTTTGAAGGCTCGATTTTAAATTCTGCGAGGATTTTAAAAGCGCAATAAATAATAAAATACCTTTATATCTTATAATAACGCTTATTGCTACAACGTAGTTGTGGATATCAGCATTTCTGAAATGAAAGGAATTTTGAAAAAATTGTATCTATAAAATCCTTATCATAAGATTCTACACATTTACATGATTTAGTTTTTATCTCTAAACCAGCTGTACAATGTTGGTCTTCTTCAAAAAATAGAAAAGCTGATACTATTCTTCAATCGTCACTTATTGATCGGAGAACAAGCGCCAATGTTCTCAAAATGTCTGTCAGAGAAGCAATTTTCAACTCTGCATTAATTGCGAAGAGAGTAACAGAAACAGCGATACAAATCACAACATCAGACATAGGGCATCAGACCTCAGCTGCCCATGCTACAAGAAAGAAATTAAAGCCTATAAGAAGACTAGGGATTACTTATGAGCATAGCTACCCCGCCAGTCTCTTTTAATAAAGTCTCTTCTACTTGCCTCAAAACCCTTAAAGTCCTCCAAATCAACCTGGGAAGAACTAAAGCTGCAAACGACACTCTTCATCCTACTTCAGATAAACTTCAATCAGATCTGCTCCTTTTACAAGAACCATACATCTACGATAGCCAAATTAAAGGTATCCCACAATCTTGGAACATCTTCAATTCGATTTCAAACAAAGCAGCAGTCATCATTCCCAGCAGACAACTTCATGCAGCCTTGATCTCCTGCAAGCAAAACACGGTTGCAGTCAAAATTCAAACAGGACAGCAACCAACTACTTTCATTTCGGCCTACTCCTCTCCATATTCTAATATACAAGAAACACTGCTGGAAATCCAAGAAATAATTTCATCTCTTCCAAGAGAAAAGATATTTATTGGGGCAGACCTTAATGGCCATAATACCCTTTGGGGCTACAGTGATGTGAACTCCAGGGGAACTGCCATTGAGGAGTTCATTCTTGCCAACAATCTTTTTATTAACAATAGTTCGGATGCTCCTCCAACCTTTACCCGCAACTCCTCCAAAGGCTGGCCTGACCTCTCCCTCTGCACTCAGCAAATGATTGGTGAGATTGCCAACTGGGAAGTCTTGGAAGAACCGTCCCTCAGCGACCATCATTACATTGAAATCACGATCGACTCATCCGTGAAGAACTGCACCTTTACCAGGTACAAAACTCGTCATGGTAACCACAATATTTTCCTCAAAAACCTTAAACCTTATGTCAATTCTCTATTGAGAGCCTTCAGAAACAGTCAGAATTAAAAGGACATCAACGAAGCAACAAACCTCCTCCAAAATTGCGTTATTGAAGCCTGTAACAAATCCTACCGCACTAAGAATCAAAATCTTTCTCCAACTCCAAACTGGTATACACAAGACCTTGAAATAGAAAAAAACCGACTGAAGGCGCTGAGAAGACGTGCACAAAGGGCACCCCAAGATCAGAGAAATGCCCGATTCCAATTCCATAAAGAAGAACTGAAAAAGTACATGCGGAAAGTCAAGACTGCAAAGAATTCCGGCTGGAAATCATTCTGCACAATAGCAACGAATCCATACGGCACCCATTACAAAGCTGCATTCAGAAAAGCGATCAAGCCAGCCGAATTAATAGCATTAAATAATCAAGATCCTTCAGGAAACCACCTCAAAATAGCTCAAGATATTCTGGAGAAAATCTTCCCCCATCCTGCCAACAGTAATTACATCCCGCCTTGCGCCGCAAACGACTGCCCCTTCACCAAAGGAGAAGTAGCAACTGTCATCCATCATCTATCCAAAGGAAAAGCACCAGGACCAGATGGCATCGACAACATCATCATACAGCAAATTTTCAAGAAATTCCCCTTCCTCCTCATGGAACTTTTCAACACTTGCCTTAAATTGGCTAAATTTCCCGATCCCTTTAAGGTTGGAAATATCATTCTTTTTCATAAACACGGCAAATCTAAAACAGAAGCATCTTCTTACCGGCCCATATCTCTGCTCCCGACAATAGGTGAAGTTCTAGAAAAGCTCCTCACCCAACGGCTCAATTTTCACCTCGAGAAGAACAACAGACTTAGCAATCTTCAGTACGGATTCCGTGAGGGAAGATCAACAGAAATGGCCATCACGAAACTCTTGGATACCATCCACAAGGGGAAGGCAAGTGGTGATCACGTACTGGTGCTTTCGATCGACATTAAGGGTGCCTTTGACAATATTCAGCACAGCGCAATTTCATCTTACCTTGACAATAGTAAATGCCCAGCAAACATAGTTAATATCTTTAAAAATCTTCTCCAGAATAGGAAGGTCATCCTAAATACCTGCGAAGGACCAGCGATCAGGGACCAAAATAAGTGGCTGCTCATGGTCTTGCAGTGGACCAGCCCTCTGGAATTTGGTCGCAAATGAAATACTTCAAGAAAACTGGCCAATTAACACCAGCATTCAAGCCTTCGCAGACGACTTTGTCCTGGTTTCCCATGCCCCGACTAGAGTCCAACTTGAGTCACAAATTAACGAATCTATTGCTAAATTCTCCACCTGGACAAGCAAAAACCAACTCCAAATTTCAGCAGAAAAAACAAATTATCTCCTTATCAGCAAGCTAGTTAGGGGACCTACCATTCGCTGGCAAGGCGAAAGAATTAAAAGAGCCCATGCTATTAAATATCTCGGAATTTATATTGATGAAAAGATGAATTGGAACACCCACCTTAAAGCACAATCTACTAGAGCGACTCAACTTTATCATAATCTCCTAAAAATAGCCGGGAAATCCTGGGGAGTTCCCCTTATTCATCGAAGGACCCTTTATAAAACAGTAACAGAACGGGTGCTGGCGCATGGGGCAGTCGCCTGGTGTCTAGAACCTACAGTCCGAATCGCCAGAAAACTCTCAACAATTCAACGTCCGTTCCTCCTGGCGATCTCAGGTGCCTACAGGACAACCTCCACGGCAGCTCTGCAGGTCATACTAGGTATCCCTCCTCTTCATCTACAATTACAAAGAGAAGCTCGTGGCACAGCACTCTTCAGACTTAGACTTCCTCTTTCTACAAACATCAGTGACATCGATCCCAGTGAAATTGAAGAAAAAGCTACCGGATGGTCAACACACCCATCGGAACATCTAAGTCCAACTCAAATTTCCCTGGATGACGGAGGTAATATAAACACTGGACTTAGAATTTATACCGATGGATCGAAAACAGAGAGGGGTGTGGGTGCAGCCTTCTGTGTTTTGACCGACGTCAACATTACCCACAGATGGTCTACCAGGCTTTCTCTTAGAAATACAGTCTTCCAGGCAGAAATCCTAGCTCTTCTCAAAGCAGTGGAACACGCCGTTTCCCTCCCAACTCAACAACTGACTATTCTAGTAGACAACCAAGCCAGCATCAATTCAGCAGCAAACCCAAAGAGTCACAATTCAATTGCCCGGAAAATCTTCAAGTTACTCCATAGTCATCCTCACATCAGAGTGTCGTGGATCAAAGCCCATGCTGGTTACATAGGGAACGAAGAAGCAGACAGACTGGCTAAGGAGGCAGCAGAAACGGAAAACTTTCCTGAAACACCACTCGAGTTACCAAAATCTTTTATCAAAACATTCTTAAGACATAAGATGTTGGCCACCTGGCAAATGGCTTGGGATGATGGAGATACTGGGAGGCTCATTCACAACATAATTCCCAAAGTTAGCTTGCATCCAATTAACTGGACACGCAACGAAGTTTTATTTTTCACAGGACATGGGCCTTTCCCTTCGTTTCTCCATAGATTCAACCTTGCTGAAGCCTCTTTCTGTTCTTGTGGGGAAATCGGCACACCAATCCATTATGCTACGGTTTGCCTCCTCACAACCTCCTACCATATGGCACCACCCAGCCAACAACATCAGCCAATATGGTTCCGAAGAGTGGCCAACAATTCAACGTCAAGAAGGAAGATACATAATTTGCTCCACTTTCTCCAAAGAGAAACCAGTCTTTTCCGTCCAGATCCCAATTAATTGTTTTTTTTTTCGTTCCTTCAATAGTCTTCTCAGTTGAGTCCAATGCTTTCGTCCCATTCCCACATTCTTGGCCAACATTTTATTAATTAGCAACTTCAGCAACCGAACACCCTCTTCCTCCAGCGATGAGGGAAATTAAATTCAACCAAACTTCAACTTTCCTTCATGCGTCTTCATCACTCCACCCTTTCCTTTGGAGATGAAGTCCGTTTCACCAGTTCGACATTCAACTTCGCCTCCTCTTCAGCCCATCATCCCCTAATGAACTCAGAACAGCTTTGTCGTTCTTTCAGGACTTTCTTCCAAGATCCTCCGTGTTTCTCCTTCAAATAGAGTTCCATCAGCCAACTCCTCTTCAAAATCAAACTTTTTAAAATACTGTGCGGCCCATCTCTCTGTTCTTGTGTACATTTTTATGTTATTTTTATTACTGTATTAATTTGTTTTTCATCTTTTTCCTTTCATTTTCTGTTTTTTTAATGTATTTTTTTCTTCGTATAGTCTTTAAATTGCATTTTTGTATTTATTATTTTCTAGCTATTTCATGTATAACTGTGTAATATTGTGTTTTTCAAGGCTTTATTTTCCCATGTTTTCAAAATATTTTTTAATGTATAGCACAATAGCAATCCTTCCTTTGCTCCTGTAAATGTTTGTAGACTTGATGCGTTTTTAATTAGGCAGCGGTATAGAGAAATGTCAAGTTTTAAGAGAGGTCACCCCTTCGGGTGTTGTGATTTCTCTTCCACTTCATGACCACGTCACTGCTTAAATAACCATATGGTTATAGTTGCAGGGGCATGGAGTGGTGTTGTGTTATGTTATGTCAGAATGTTCACTATATTTTGTCAGAATGCTCAAATTTTAACTCCCAACGTTTACATTTTTTCAAACTACTTCCATTTCATTATGTACACTACTCGGAAAAACTATACAGGTTCAACTCCTTTATATAGTTTTTACACATACGTAAAATTATGCTTTTGTCCTGACACAATTTAGTCTGTTGCGGTATGGTCAACATAATGGCTCTTGCTCCAAAAAAACCCAAACAGCTTATGTATCAATTTATTATGAAAATAAGGGTGTAACGAGACTCACTTTCAGGGTTAAGGGTGCAGTTATTGGAAAAATAAGAGAAATTGTGAAGCTTTTACACTATTTGGGTTGACAACAGAAAAGGCGTGCTCATCTATTTGTTCCTTTACAAAATTCATGTCATTTCACCAATCTTTCTCACAATCCTTCGCAATGACTCTAATGAAATTGCATGTTTCGTTCAATCGGTGGGAGAGGGGAGTTGCCTTCGATTCGAAGTTTAATTATGCAGGGCTGGGACTCTGGCAGCTGACAACTCTGCTGGTCAAAATGCTCTCTATGAACGGCTAGTCGAATCAGCGATTGTGCGTCCAAAGCTTTTCCTCTCTCTAATCTGATAGAAGCAGACAGGGCTCGGTCTTGGAATGGCTGGCTGCTCATAATCAGCTTAATGTGTGCCCGTTATTTATTTAAAACTGTGCAACAACTCGCCTTGTTGCGAGTGAAAGGCGATTTAAATTGTGAATGAACTGAGCGATGACGACGAGACTTTGGTATGAAAACTGGAACTTAAAATCGATTAGAACAATGGTTCTTAATCTGTTATTTACCATGATTCCCTTTATTTACCCCTTGACTTTTAAGTTGCAATTATAGAGGGCATTAATTGTATGAGTGTCATATATTTACAGCGTGACAGTCATGAAGCAGACATTGAATAATATGTTAAAAGGACGCCCTATTATCATTTTTGATACCCTAAAATTACGAAAATACTTTAGTTAACCATCAGGGTCTAAAGAACTTTTGGAACAGTTTTGAACTAAAAATAAATTGGAAATAAAAATCAATGCTACGAAATCAGTGATTTATTTAAGATTTTAGATTTAGACATCGAACAATAAAATATTATTAAATTTGAATGATTTCCTTATTTAAATATATCCTATTCCATAAAATTTAAATTGGATTAATTTTAAGATGTTCCATGGTGTTTCCTTAGTGTTCGGTAATATATTTTAATACTAATGTAACATGGAGTTACATTAGTATTATCTTTTCAGAAAAATGAGAGCAAAGAAATTGAAAGAAAACACTTATTATTATGGATATTAAAGTCAACCATCTCCTATCTAAAAGAAATAGTTTAAGAGCGATTTTAATAAATCATTAATTATCAAATAATATTTAAGGTTATTCAAAGTCTATATGTTTCCACTAAGATAAGAGTTATATGCCGTTAGAATGGGAATGCTCTGTCGGTTCCAAATGGGATTTCAACACAGAGGCTGATTAAATTTCGATGTAACTTGAACTAGGACAAATTATAATTTTATAATTACTAGATAGAGAGAGGAATATATTTCTCTTTTTCCAATACGCTTAACTTGTTCATTGTTCACTTGTTTCACTTTTTGCCAATACATTTGGAAAAAGTGTTAACTTTTTTATTCCTATCTGTGCCATTCAGATGATAAATGTGGAAGAAAAATTCTCTGTTTAAGGTATTAAGGAAACAATATTTATCAAGAGATGATTACAATTTTACATCTTTTCCAATATATTCAAAAAATATTCTATAAAAATGGATTTCTGAAATTTTATTATGTATTCTTCTAATCTGCTTTCTATCAATCGTAGTGAAATTTCATTTTCTTGCTTTGATCATCTTATTTTACTGGGTCTTATTGATTGAGACCCTTTGTAATAAGATTTCGTTCGTAATTAAGGAACATTTAACAGGAGTAGAGCTCAAAAATGGACATCAATAATATTAAATATTTTAAATGAAATGAAAAAGAAGAAATTGAATACACAGCCTAAAGCAAAATAAAATGGTGCAGATATTAATCGTAATATTTTTTGTGGAATCTAAGATAATGAGAGATATAAAAAATGTACGTATCTGGTGAGAGCGGCAAGGTTGGATTCTTATTTTAAATGAATTACAATAATGTTTATGAAATAAATTATTCTTCTGGTTTATTTATTCAGTTTCTTGATTAAATATGATTTTGAACAATGAAGGCTAAAACAACATTGATGTTTCGAAGTTTTCGAACTTTTTTTAAGAAAAGGTTTAGCGAAACAATTAAATATCCGCAAGTAACAATCAATAAAATGAAGAGTAGTTGCTCTTTAAGGAAGTGTTTGGAAACAGTACAATGGGATTTTTTACTGATAAATTCAAATCTTTATTCTCATTCAGAATCCATATGTTCTTTTTTTATCAAAAGATTGCTTGAAAAATAAATAACATAATTGTAATTAAATTTCCTATTTTCCGATTAAAGGAATTAAATATTATCTTCACTTTCTTTATGAATGTAATTAAATAAAAAAATATTTGATGCACTCAGTTTGGAAAAAAAATAGTCTACTGTTTCAAAGCACTGAAAAAGATTTCTACAAAGGAGAATCATATATTTCAAAGCTAGCATGTAAATAAGTTAATATTTCTTTATGAAGGCATTCCAAAATTTTAGCACATTTGTATGTGCATTATAGGATTGAAACATTATTGAATGTGAACTTTCCAAATTAAGTATCAGTTCAGATGTATAAAGACAGATTAGGTAAATCCTATCATATACTCTCACAACAATTGTTCTAAGCTGTAAGCAGAGAAGAAAATTCTATTGGTAAATATATCACTTATGCTTATAAAGTAAAAGGATATGAACACTTACTCATTTCAAAAATAATTTTCATATTAAATATATTTAATTTTCCAAAATTCACTGAAACAGGTAGAAAAGTTAACACAAATCATTCAAAGGGGAAACTCGATTAAAACTTTTAAGGAAAGTTTGTCGTCAAACACTAAAAGGATGAGAACAACTTTATGAAGAAAGTCCTGCTTCGTTTAGTTGTAGTAGTCTCCTACACTTCCAGAACTGTTCGCTAGTTTCAGTGAAGGTGGATTGTTCCTCCCCGAATGGATTTATTTATAGTCTTTATACATTTCTGCTTTCTTCCAAGTCGGAACACCTGATCGAAAAATGTCAGGTTGTTACGGCATAAGACAGTTCCTCAGAATTCAATTTGTTTCAGATGTCAAATTCTGAATGGTGTCCGTGTCCTTAGAAACGCTCTTCCCCCCACCAGTATTGACCCGTATCGAAAAATCGAGAAAGTTGGATAAAAACTGGCGGAGTTTTTCTTCGATTCTTTTCTATATGTCACTTTGAAATAGGAAAGTGGGTTTAAAGAAAAAGTAAATACATTTTCCATTAGAGAATGTTTAGTTGAAACTTGAGAAATACCGACATCCGATATTTACTTATTAAATTCCTGGGGACTTTTAAGAAAATGTAGGTTAAAGCTTAATTCGTATCTTTTGCTCAGTTTGTCTGCTGTGTTTTTTAAATGGTAGGCAACATAGTATTGGAATGGAAGAAAATAGATTGTTCGGAAGTTAAATTTCTGAATAATATATATTGATTTCGATGTTTTCATATTTTACTGACTTTTTGATGAACAAAATTCTCCGAATGAATAATTCCCATTTTTTGAAGCGAAAATATTACAAAATGGATTACGAATTCAAAGAAATTGTGGTGGAAATGAAAGTCAACATTTGAGGAAAAGGGAAGATTAAATACAAAAAGATACATATTTATTGTGAAATACCCACCATTTCATTTTGATGTGGTCGCATCAGAAAGGTGCGATTGCCTGGTTTATAGCCTGTCTTCTTTTCGCATTACGATGGTAATGAAGCAGCTGTGTGCATTAGGGTGGATTGAAATTTTTTTTTCAGAATTTCAAAACCTACTTATGCGGAAAAGATGTTCTATGGTATGGAGATTAAGAGAAGAATAATAAAAAAAAATTAAATTCAAAATTTAATACTGCCGCAAGAGGGTTGAATTTTCGAAAAAAATGGAAAAATACCGAATTTTGATTATACGATTTAAAAAAATATTATTATTAATCAAAACCTACTTATGCGGAAAAGATGCTCTATGGTATGGAGATTAAGAGAAAAATAATTTTAAAAAATTAATTTCTAAATTTAATACTATCGAAAGGGGGTTGAATTAAAAAAAAATGGAAAAATACTTAATTTTGATTATTGTTTATACGATTTTAGATTCAAAATAATTAGTTTTTTGCAATATAAATAACCAAAAGTGATGATTAATGAGTAGTGAGTACTAAGTAGTATAATGTACTTTGCAAAATTTTAGACTCAGATCCCCCTCCCCACACCGTCAAATCAGTCCGGTTAAACAACTAGAGCAGTAGGCAATCCCATCTTTTTTCTGTCTCTTGCTTTATCCTCTCACCCCTCCATAAGTCGGAAGTGGTACATCATGGAATCTTCCCCACAGCCATACCTGTAGTGACAAAAGTTTTAGCTGCAGTTAGAACATTGGACCGATTTGGTATTTCCGACCGAGCAGGCGCTGCCATCGTGTCAGCTGCGCTTCAAGATGTGGGCATTATCTCAGAAAGAAATGTTTTGAACGTTGTTGACAGAAATAAAATTTGGCGTGGGAGAACAAAGGCAAGAACCACTCTATTGTCTCAGTTCATAAAAAATTATGACCATGACCAGTTTGGTTTATACTTCGATGGGCGAAAAGACAGGACTCTATCAATGGAAGACAACAGAAGAAAAGTCATAATAGAAGAACACATAAGCTTGGTAAAAGAACCTGGCTCTGAGTACATCGGCCACGTGTCTGTAAATTTCGGGAGAGCGCAAATTATTGGAAATAACATATATGGAGTTTTTAGCATGCGCTGATAATGACATAGATGTAACAAAGTTGGTTGCGACGGAACATCTGTCAACACAGGTGTCAAAGGAGGTATTATACGTAACATGGAACTGATCCTGAATCGTCCACTACAATTGTTTGTGTGCCAGTTACACGCCAACGAGCTTCCACTACGTCATCTTTTCGCGCACGTGGATAGAACCACAACTGGGCTCAGAAGCCGGACTGGCGAAAAAAGAAAATCGTTGGCAGGATGCGAGAAGTTATCTGAAGTTTCATCCACGCCAATAGAAAACACGCTATGTGAAGTGACTAACAAGAAAGACTTAAGTACTGATCAACTGCACTTAATGGAAATTTGTGAAGTCATAAACTGCTGATATTGCAGAGAAAGTCTGTCGAAGATAAATCCTGGAAAAGTTTGCCACTCAAGGTGGCTTAGAATCGCGAACAGAATTCTCAGGTTCAATGTAGCTCACGAAAATTCATCCGAGGCTTTATTGACATTAACGACATTCATCGCAAAAGTCTACGCGTCTATGTGGTTCAAGATCAAATCGAAACCATAATTAATCTATGAGGCACAGCATTTGCATCAATCAATCGTTCTATCGCGTTATTTCTCGAATGATTTGAAGGATGTCATAGACCCTGTTATTAAAAGAAACTGATTTTTTGGCCATCCAGAAAATGTCCTGATATCAATGCTAGCTGACGACAGAAATCGCATAAGGGAATTAGCCCTTCGAAGAATTCTGAAAGCACGCAAAGTCATTGCCTACTGCTCTAGTTGTTTAACCGGACTGATTTGACGGTGTGGGGAGGGGGAGCTGAGTCATAAAATGTTGCAATGTACATTATACTACTTAGTACTCACTCTCATTAATCATCACTTTTGGTTATTTATATTATACAAAAACCCAATTATTTCGAAACTAAAATCGTATAATCTATAATCAAAATTAAGTATTTTTCCATTTTTTTTTCGAAAATTCAACCCCCTTTCGGTAGTATTAAATTTAGAAATTAATTTTTTTTATTATTTTTCTCTTAATCTCCATACCATAGAACATCTTTTCCGCATAAGTAGGTTTTGATTAATAATAATATTTTTTTAAAATTTGTTTAATCAAAATTCGGTATTTTTCCATTTTTTTCGAAAATTCAACCCCCTTGCGGCAGTATTAAATTTTGAACTTAATTTTTTTATTATTCTTCTCTTAATCTACATACCATAGAACATCTTTTCCGCATAGGTAGGTTTTAATTAATAATAACTTTTTTTCTCCATAGAAGAGCGATCCACCCTAGTGTGCATGTTTGTTGAATATGCGCTTTAGTTATCTTATTTTATATACTTTGGACACAGTTAAATTTCATGAAACACTGAAAGTTTTTGAAATATCAACTGAAATTGTTATCGAGTGTTGTGTTACGCAAACACTGCAATAACAACAAGAAAAATAGGAAAGGAACTTGGAAGTGATACGTGTCGTGTTGGACGGCTTCACCTATAGTTTTATAGGACAACACTGGAGTTATTTTCTAAATTTTTTCAGTAAGTAAAATAATTTTCTTGGTATTATGTAATGTTTCATAGTTGACGATGTCTACCTCAAAATTGTCTCTTGAATTATGTGCTTATATGTGTGTCTCACACATTACCTCTTCCATTTATACAATGCTAAAACGTTATTTGAGGAATATAAATATAACTAACAATTATTTATTTGTTATATGACATCCCTTTGAACAGTGCTGAGAATCTTATAGAACGCATCTCTGTAGATATAATGGTGATCCAAATATAGGAAAGAATCTTTTAAAATATTCTTTCTTTCAGCTGACTACAATACCAGGCACGTCTTACAGTTCATAGTTGCAAGATCTCTGTGAGATCCACGCATTTAGCGAATGTATGTATTGTTATTAATTATATATATATATATATATATATATATATATATATATATATATATATATATATATATATATAATAAAATGCATGTTTTTCTTTTAAGCGTGTACTTTTCTCGTGTTCTACGTCCCCCGGCAAGAGCCGATGACATTTTCGACCTTGCTTTGTCGTGAGGTTCCGATCCTCTTAAGGGACTGAATCCCCCCAGAAGTTTGTTACGTTGGACTGAAGAAACTTGATGGAGAATGTTCGGAATTTGAACTACCTGGCCATTTTTTAATGTACTGTGATAGAGAAGTATTTTTAATAAAAAAGGAGAAGTTTTTTATATATTATTTATCTTAAAAATGATCTCTTTAACTTCTTAATATATACACAAGTAGAGAAAAATAGCATAAAATTTATGTCATCCGTCTAATCAAAGAAAATGATTTCGATTGGACAACTGATTTCCGATATTAGATCGTCAGTCTCTCTAAGAATAATTATAACAAGATTTTTTTTATTTTCAAATTCATGCCAGCAGACAATGTATGAACCCATGTAAATAATTTTTTTATGCACTACATCATATATTCTTCTTCATTTGTTTCTTTAGATGTGAGACATAACTACGGAACCTGACTTTTTCGTTCTTTTTGAAACAGTGTTTGATCCCTTTACTGCCCTTCTTTCTTGCTTTAGCTTTTTTTCACTTCCAATTTATGAGGACTACTACTGATTGTCAGGGATTTCTGGATTTTTCTCTTGTTCAAGATAATAATCGCATTGAATTAATTTGTCTAATTTAAGCAACTTTGGATGGTAAAATTTGAGCACATTTTGGAGAACATCAGGAAAAAAAAGCCACATAACCTCAACTTTAAATTATTTTAATAAGATTATCGTATTAAATGAACTAGCTTCATATCTCGGGACATTATGAAATATCTTTCTACTTAATTTAAAACAATTAGTTCTTTAATATTCCTGATATTAATGTAGAGCTATGAACTTTTATTCTGAGCAATAATAAATATCAAATTAATAAATGTATATAAGAATTAAAAACATTTAAATTTACTTTTTCTAAAAGCAATCACAAAGAGAGACAAAAAAGAATTAACATAACAAGCACCTAAGTTCGAATTTTTTTCACGCATATATAATTTCTTGCCGAGCATTTTAAAACATAAATGATCAGGAATTTGTTATTGCGTAGCTAAATCGAAACAAGCGAGGCTAACTCCTCAAAATAAACGAAACATGCTTATTTTGGTCAAAAGAAAGTTAACAAAAAATGGAAATAAAATAGAACATCTGAAATATATATTTCTAGATGATTATCAATATTTTATTTCTTAATATAGTATTAAAACGTTAAAAATAGCATTTTCTTTCGTTTATACACATTTTGAATGTACAATATTATCTTAAAATGAAAAACATGTCTTTATAGAAGCAGTCATTCTACTCTTCAGTTTTCTATGCTAGAAAATTCTCTGACAACGCGTCATATAATTTAACACCATGCCCTTGATTTATGCTCTGGTCAGGCTTTTAAAGCCGTTTTGTCCCTGTTAAATCTTCTCTTTGTTTCAGTATAGAGAAGACAGTGGTTAGGACATCAGAAAGTGGATTAAAAGATAGGCAAAAGCGTTATTCCTGTGTTATCTCATGAATTTTAAGAGTAGTTCCTCTCCAACAATTCCAGCTGAAAAGCAAACAAAATAATACTTAAAAGAAAGAAAAAAATATTGAAGGGATGAGTGAGCTAAAATAAGTAAGGGAAGACAAAAATATGTACTTCATAATTTGGCTTCGAAAACACATCTAATTCCTGTTCTCAAAATTTCTGAAAGAAAGCGAGTTTGCAGAAAAGAATTTTGATCTTGGCTTAAAAGTTCAGCTGTCTTTAGACAGGAATAAATATAACTATGTAAGTGATACTTTTAATTGCCGGCGTAATGTATTTCTTGAAGAAAGCATACTGTTCATTATCCATCTAATTTCTCAAAAATGTGCACAATGGTTAAAATTAAAGTGTTATTATTCTGAGCACTGTAGAAAAAAATCATTGCATGAGGAAGCAGCGTTCATTTTTTTTATTCTTATTGATTAATTTATTTATTTTTACACTTTGAAGCATGAAGGAACGAGAATGGCCCAAGAAAAGGAAATTAAATACGAAAATTTCGTTTACTTATTTTCCCTTTTTTGAATCTATGCGAGGGATTTTTTGAGACCAACCTCATAATTTAGAGCTTTGGTTAAATGGTGAGGATGTTACCTGTGCCGCGTCTCTCCCTCTAATCTTCTAAGTCATACCCACTTCAGGAAATTCGATCTTAGATGGCAAATTTTGCATGTACCAACTCCTAACACACGGCGGAACATTACAAAACCTGTGTTTCGAAATAGGAACCTTCTAGTTCAAAACCCAAGAACTTGCCACTAGGCACCTTGCCTTAGGAACCTAGTCCAGATGGAAAAATAGAAAAAAATGGTGTAGTTTTGAAATTTGGCACAGTAGTTGGGGGTAGCGCCCTTAACAATATAATAAAAGTCACCACCGGCGGGGGTGCCCGGGGACACAGGTTTGATTTAAAGCGGAATTTT